>CAJQUN010001107.1:0-105963 GCA_907163345.1 Haberlea rhodopensis | reverse complement strand
GACAATACAACAGGGGATCCCGGATGAGGGTTTACCATCCAGGGAGTATCATTTAAATTATGGCATTTACATTCTGTAATAGGAATTGCAATGTTATGATTATTGGATTGGTGGTATTGGTATGCTCACCCCGTTTGGGGCTGTTCTTTTGGGCAGGTAACACAGTGCAGCATTAGCTTTGGTTTGAGCTCGGACTGTTGATAGAGGTACTTCCAGGATCGAGGTACCAGAGCTGGTTGAATAAGTACACAGATCCAGTATTGAGATCGGGCTGTGCTTGGAGGTGCTTTCAGGATTGAAGTACCAGTAACGGTATCCGGTAGAGTGTTTTTACATCAGATACACGCTTATTCATTGGGGTGCTCTTATGTGAGTACATTTTACGTGTATATGGATGTATAATGGGCTACGGCTTCTCTCTGTTCTTTATGGTTGCATGCAATTAATTGGAATTGCTAAATGAACTAAGAGCATGTTAGTGTATTATGTGGGTGCATATTATATGAATAATCTTGGTTGGGGAATCTGAATATTATGTGAATTGAATGCAAGAATTTTTCTGGATAGCATATGGTGTTGCACTTGCACATGGTTTTCCCCATGATAGTATGATTATATGCACTAATGGTATGGCTTAATACACTAATAACGGTTAAGGCACGGGTCCTTACATTAGTGGTATCAGAGCATTGGTTAGCTCTTTGGGGGCTGTTGAGGGCCTAAGAAATGATAATGGGAATGAGAAGCACATACTTATGCATGTTGGTAGTTAGTGTTGCGTGACACAACTATATTGCTTATGTGCCTTTATGATATGTGTTCATATTGGAATATGTTATTGCTAACCAGGTGGTTGCAAGGATCATATGAGACATGGACTATGCATTACGGTTGCATAGATATACATCGGAGTGATGATTTTAATGCTTTGGCCGCTAAATGTTGGAGCGAGGTGCATTAAAATACACTCATGGCGATGAATATTGGAATACGGGTTAATGCATTACGGTTGCATGCACGTCGAAGCGATGATGCCGCTGTCGTGTCGAAACGATGGTAAATGCCGCTGTCACGTCGAAGCGATGATGCCGCTGTCGTGCCGAAACAATTATTGAAACACGGGATATGCATTACGGTTGCATGCGTTGGCTGGCGATTTGAATATTGCCGCTTTTATGGCGTAGGCAATGTGAAACTTACCGCTGTCATACACGTAGCGATGAGAGAATATTTGCCCGCTAATATGAAGCGAAGACACGGACCGCTGTCTATTAATAGCGAGGGATATTATTTTTCCGCTGGTATTGGTTCGAAGCGAGTGGTATTTCCGGCTGTCCTGTAAAGCGAGAGGTATTATTCCGCCTGTCATGCCAGAACGATGGTAGAATGCCGCGTGTCGTGTCGAAGCAGTTGGTAAATGCCGCTGTCACGTCGAAGCGATGGTACCGACCGTCATGTCGAAGCGATGACGGCCTGCTGTCGTGGTCGAAGTGATGATACATGCCGCTGTCACGTCGAAGCGATGATTGCCGCTGTCATGACGTTAGCGATGTGATCGGGAACAAAGTACTACATGAGTGTGAGTACCTCTTGAGTCCGCGAATTATTCCGTCGGGTATTATATTGGCGATGGTTTCCGCCGGGTATTCTATTGGCGATGGTTCCACCGGGTATTATATTGGCGATGGTTCCGCCGGGTATTTTATTGGCGATGGTTCCGCCGGGTATTCTATTGGCGGTTGGTTCCGCCGGGTATTCTATTGACGATGGTTCCGCCGGGTATTATATTGGCGATGGTACCGCCGGGTATTTTATTGGCGATGGTTCCGCCGGGTATTCTATTGGCGATGGTTCCGTCGGGCATTCTATTGGCGATAGTTCATGCCGCCGGGTATGATAGCGATGGCTTATTCCGCTATTCTATTGGCGATGGTTCATACCGCCGGGTATTCTATGGCGATGGTTTATGCCGCCAGGTATCATATAGCGATGGTACATTCCACTACATCTATGACGATGCTTCATACCGCCGGATATTCTTTGGGCGATGTTTTATGCCGCTGACTCCATGGCGAGGGATCATGCCGCTGATTCTATAGCGATTGGTTTATACCGCTATGTGCGTAGCACTGGATTATGCCGCCTACGAGCGATGGGTGCTGCTTGTGTAACCGCTGGTGAACGATGGATGCAGGTATTCCGCTATCTTGATAGCGATGAGGTATGTCATATTACTTTGTTATCATTATTGTGAATATTAATGTGTTATTTTATACCGTCATGTGTTTGACGATGATTATGAGTGTCGTGTATCGACGGGTACCGTCATGTGTTTGACGACGTTATTTGGGATGTCTATGTGGATGCGTGGCATCGTTTTGGTGAATAATACATTCGTGTTTATGTATTTAGTTGTATGGTTTGAGTGCCGATGGTGAGCACAGTGGTAGAGTCCGGGTCACTAGTTGACGAGACCCCTCTTGCCGAGCAGGGTTGCTCGATGGAGCATTGGATGCATTGTACCGGTGTGTGTACCGCGTCATATTGTGGAGGTAATATCTGTCGAACAGTGATACCCTTGGGTATGCTCGTTGGGATGGCTAAGGCCAAGCGATTGGGTGGTAAGAGTAGTCATTGAGGAAACTACTCGCTGGTTGCTTTGATGTTTTAGAGATATGTTGGGTGATGACCCACAACTCTAATGGTTTGTGCGGTATGGTATACCGGGATGAGACGCGTATCACGTTGATAGGTGGGTATGAGCCCATGGGGCCAACGAATCATTAGCCAGGTATAGTTGCAGTACCTTGGTGTGCTTGTGTTAGCCTTTATGCTGCTCGTTGGATTCGAGCTGGGTGAATCGTATGGTGATACGATGAGGGTTATGATAGACTCTTGTAGTCTCTATGTGGCATGGTGAGTGAGGCATGGAGTACCTCACGGGGACGTTTATACGTCGAATGTTTTGAGTGACTTGTACCGGGACAACTCGGTTTTGTTGGGAATACCAACGTGAGTGTCAACAAGCGTTATTAGCTCTGGTTGAGCATTCTTGCATATGGAATGCAACGGGAGTCACAATTGGATTGTTAGGATATAGCTAGTGGGGTGACACTACTATATTGATTTTATTTCTTGGAGAGATTTGGATTATACTGTCGTGGAGACAGCTAGTATTGGTTGAGGGTTGATTGTGGAATCAACCGGGGTAAGCCCTACTAGTGTTGGACTAGGCGATGGCTTCGTACTTCTGGTGAGACATTCGAGGAGATGTCTCCGGAGAAATGCTCGAGTTTGTGTAATACTATGGTATTAGTACAGAGCATCTTTAGTCTGAGTATACATGGCGTATACGGGTTTCGATTTGGTAATAGTTGCTTTGATGCACTATTTTGAACCATTTGCGTACGTTTGGTTCCATGATATGTTTTGGTAAATATATCCAGGTTTCCCGAACGGTGGTTCGAGGATTCGAGGATCATGGATTCATGACTTTTTTCCTTGTGAGGAAGGCGGTATTGTGATACCTACCGGTTGAATCTTTTGGGGAGATTCGTTGTTTTGGTTCGTGTGGTGGTGATGTTGAAATCACACCCTTTGGTTTTGGTTTGTCAACCATCATTCTCCGTGGGGTGAGAATAATCGAGGTTTGACAGTTGGTTTTGGGATTTGGGTATGATTGGAGATACCCGAGTCTATTGCATTGTGTATGCATGTTGTGATTGGTGTTTGGGCATGTATGCCGTGAGTGTATACGAATGCCAACGTTATTTTGTTCATTGTTGAACGTCGAGTTTGTATGCTTGGTTTGGTGAATCTCCAGTGTGAGATTGTGGAACCTCGAGATCGGTAATCTCGATGGCACAATGCATTCTGATGAATGATCGTGAGGGTTGTTTGACTTCCCCTGGGAGGGATCGTCGTGTTTTGGAACCATGGTAATTCTTGTTGGATAATTCGATGGCCTTCCTATTTTAGGATTGTTGGATCCAAGGATAAATGAGGGATGGCCGGGATTCGGGTTTGTTTAGTGTCATGGTTGACATGTGTGTATGAATGCAATTGTTTGTCTTGCATGTCCCCTGTGGAACTTGAGACTTTGTGGGGTCTTGATGGCGTGTCAGGACCAAGATATGATTTCTTGGAACACACCGGTGTAAACATCCTCGGAGATGTGCTTTGTGTGGATCGATGACCATGGGTAACCCGATCCGGGTTGCAAGTGGTGCAGCTACCCCTTTGGAGGTGATGTGCGGGGAAGCGAAAACAGATTTTTTCTGTGAGTATACTGCTGTATACTAGTGGTCCCCATCATGACGATGCGTGTCAAGCGTCGTGGGCAAGTGGTGAATATCACGGAGTGACATCTATGTCAGAACCAATGGAGATTTGGTTGATTTGCAGTCGTGGTGGACTGACTTCTAGGACGATTCACGTCGAGGTATGTTGTTATCTTTCGGGTTTGTATTGGTCTTGGCGTTTGCTCTATTTTAGAGCATGGTGCGAGATGGGTGTTCTCGCAGTTGTTAATTCGATTCTAATATGGTCCAGAATCGGGGTTGTGGCTTTGTTTTATTTGTGTAGTCCTGGTGTTACGTGGAGTACACCGGTGTAATTTTGAGGATGAAATTTTATTAGTGGGGGATAATTGTGATGTCCGGGAATTACTGGTGTCCCGGCGTAGTAATAATCCTTAATGGATTTTATTTATGGCAATTATAAATTAATTGCGCTTTTGGGACTCTCGGGGATTTTAAATCCGATTTTTAGAGTCGTTGGGTCCAAGGGATGAGGTTGTATCCTCATCATGGTGATAACCTTGGAATTTGGTTTTGGTAGGATTTGGGGTCCGGAGTACTTTGTACTGGGGCGGGTAGTGAGATTTGAGGTTAGAGAGATGATTTTGAAAATAGATGATTTTTAATGAATCATGATGTATTTGTGAGGGTATTGGTATTTTGGGGCATTTTTACTATATATACCAAATGGACTCGTTATTCCGTCATTTGGCACGGAATCTTTCCCTCTCTCATCTCTCTCATCGCCCAAACCCTTCTCCCCCATTTCCCTCTTCTCCCTTGATGGGAAATTTGATGGTAGCTTGGCTCGGGAGCCGGTTTTCTCGAAGATAATCAGGTATTAATCTTCCCCTCGTCATTGGCTTCGATTTGATAGTAGTATGGTAGCTTTTGGTTGAGGTTTTGGTTGGCTATGGGTTTTGGGAATTTTTGGCTAAAATCCTATGTTGAGTTTTTAAACTTTTTATTGGCTTTAAATGTTGTATTTGAGGTGTTGGTGGTGTATGGGGTGTTGATTTTGAGTTTGGGTGTGAAAAACACCATGGAAGCTCGAATTTTTCGGAAAATCGCAGGGTGGCGATCGATCGCGACGAGCAGTCCAATTTTTGAAGGCGATGAACAATGCTGGCGATCGATCGCGAGGTCTCGGCGATCGATCGCGAGAGGGTTGGTGAATTATCGCGAGGATTGGCGATCGATCGCGAGAAGGCACTGGTTGGCCACTGGAGTGTGGAGATCGATCGCGGTAAATGTGGCGATCGATCGCCACCCGAAGGAAATTGTTTTTTTGGAATTTTTGGAAAATGTCGGGATTTTGGAACCGAGGTTTAAAAGGGCCGTTTCCGGGGCAATATCTACATTCCAATGGGAATGCTTTACTTTTAAAATGGATTGGGTGAGACCAAAGTTTAATAAAACGGGATTCCCGGTCGAATTTTTGGCTATCTTTCAAACTTGTAAAATGGTATATTTTTGGTATTATGCATGTTTAGCCTGGGGGCTTTTATTTTGGTAATCGTCATGGATTGACGATGGGTTTTGAGGTTTGCAAACGTGCGTGGGCACGTGATCACATGCTTATTCTTGATTGTGAGTTGTTTATGTGTTTTAGCACATATTTCTCGAGGCATGGAACTCAAGCATGGTTTGGCTTGGACTGCGGAGACTTATGGTACGTATGACGTACGAGCATAGCCTATTATAATGTTGCAACTGTGGTAATTGCCTGGTATGTGGTATTTGCATAAATGGATATTGAAATGCATGGTATACGATATTTGCTATAAATGGACATTCGTTGGGAATTATATGGTGCCGCTTTTGAGCGAGCAAAGATTGGGATGTTGTCGCTGTTGAGCGACCTCGGTTATGACGCCGCTATTGTTGAGCGTGCGTGGGGTCGGAATGCCGCCATTATGGAGCGAGCTATGACATAGAAATATGGAGTCAATTGCTAAATATACGTGATATCTGTAGTACTCTATTTTGATGGTTTAATCGCATTTGGTTATGGGACTGGTATAGCATGAATGGTTTTAGTTGATCAATGAGATGATCAACTAGCTTTCGGGAATTTAATGGTTTGGTTATTTTGAGAACATGGACAATACATGGGATCCCGGATGAGGGTGTTACCATCCAGGGAGTATCATTTAAATTATGGCATTTACATTCTGTAAATTATGAATTGCAATGTTATGATTATTGGATTGGTGGTATTGGTATGCTCACCCCGTGTGGGGGCTGTCTCTTTTGGGGCAGGTAACACAGGTGCAGCAGTAGCTTTGGAGTTGAGCTCGGACTGTTGATAGAGGTACTTCCAGGATCGAGGTACCAGAGCTGGTTGAATAAGTACACAGATCCAGTATTGAGATCGGGTTGTGCTTGGGAGGTGCTTTCAGGATTGAAGTACCGGTAACGGTATCTGGTAGAGTGTTTTATACATCAGATACACGCTTATTCATTGGGTGCTCTTATGTGAGTACATTTTACGTGTATATGGAATGTATAAATGGGCTACGGCTTCTCTCTGTTCATTTATGGTTGCATGCAATTAATTATGGAATTGCTAAATGAACTAAGAGCATGTTAGTGTATTATGTGGGTGCATATTATATGAATAATCTTGGTTGGGGAATCTGAATATTATGTGAATTGAATGCAAGAAATTTTCTGGATAGCATATGGTGTTGCACTTGCACATGGTTTTCCCCATGATAGTATGATTATATGCACTAATGGTATGGCTTAATACACTAATAACGGGTTAAGGGCACGGGGGTCCTTACTGTTGGGAAGACCAATGGAAGAGAACCCAAGTTATACAATAACATATGCGAGTTCATAGGACAAGCGGTGATTTTTATCAAGGAACCTATTGAGCTTGGACGAGAAGGAATGACATCTATGAACAACCAATTTAAGTGTTCAACATGTGTGGAATGATGTTGGAACAATTTCTTATGATGGGATGAAGACCCACAAACCAATGGTCCGTTGGTGGGCAAATTCGTATAGAAGTCAATTGGAGCGCAGTGCAATGTTTTTATTATATATCTTGGCTCGATGCCTCGAATAATGTGAATCCAAAGAGGTTGGAAATCCAACTCAATATTCTAGATTTCATATTTAAACATCTCAGTCCAATTCGGATTGCATCATGGAGCAAAATGGCATGGAAGTCATAACAAGTGCAGATTGTAGCATGGTTTGAGCGGTTGTAGCATGTTGGGTGTAACTTCTTCATACCTTAATGAAATGCAATGAAATTTTGTCCACACCTAGATAAGAGGAAGAGCTACAACTTTCATGTTTACCACCTTTCCCAGAAATGAGCTTAAGATGGTCGAATAGTGCAAATTTGAGAGTGTTGAAATCTGGCAGATCACCTCAGGCGATCCGAGCCATGCGTGCACGCTGCGCGCACCATCGACCCAGGCGATGGCACGCTGCGCGCCAGGCGATCAAGATCACCCCAGGCGATGGCATGGTCACCCCAGGCGATCCAGAATTGATCCTACGGTAAATTTTCAACGGGCGATCGCCCGAGGCGATGGGGACATCGCTTGAGGCGATCTGGGCCAGATTTGAACGTTAGAACGTGGCGATGGAGATCGCCCGAGGCGTTGTCCGAGGTGATCGAGGAGTGATTTCAGCCTTATGTGTAGCAACGGCTAGTAGGAGCATTGGGGGCCTCCTACACTATAAATATCTTTTGGAGCATTTTGAAGATAAGAAACAAGCCTACAAACTTCTACAAAGCTTTGATCATTCAAATTTCAAATAGCTTTACAATCTCCATACATTGTTGTTGTATTGGAGTTTGTAATTCATTTCTTTTGATAGAGTCTTGTGTTCTTCGTATTGTTACACCGTGAAGGTGTTGTTAATTTATTTGTAAGGTCCTCCAACACCAAAGCAAGTTGGAAATTGTAAAGTCATCAACAAGTAAAGTTGGTGCATGTGTTGTGGCTATCCTTGGAGCCCTTAAGGCCAAGAAGACTCTTGAAGAGTGTTGGTAACTCGGGAAGAGTTTTGTGTGGCTGTCCTTGAAGCCCTTAAGGCCAAGAAGACTCGTGAAGAGTGTTGTGCTCGGGAAGAGCTTTGTGTACTCGGGAAGAGTTGTATTGTGGCTAACTTGGAGCCCTCAAGGCCAAGATCATTTGTTCTAGTGGAACCTCGGTTGGAGGTTATCTAATCGGGAAGAGGAGACGTAGGCGATTCATCGCCGAACTTCTATAACAAATATCCTTGTCATTTACCGCACTATTTCATTACGCATTTATTTATTTATTTACTTCTTCATCTCTTTTATTTATCGATTGACTTAAGCCTTCCGCAAGCGCAAACTCTTTTATTTTGCAAACTCATTTTAAAAAGCTAAAGTAGCCAAGGAATCTCATTCACCCCCTCTTCGATTCCAACACAAAGAATGATTCATATTACTCCTTAATATGAGTCTGGAAGGATCAGCTAAAATTGTCTGGGAACTCAATGGCCCAGGTACCAAGGAAGAAGAAGTTCTAGCCGAAGAGTCCCTAAAAGCAATTGTGGAGAAGATGGCAAAATTCTTTAATATCTTTTTCATTGAAGTTGGTTACTTCGAAGGAATGGAGCAAGAGAATGCGAAAAATATAGACAAGCTATATATAGCCTTGAATTACATGATATCTGTTTTTGTAGACGAATATATCAAACTCTTCACAGAGTATACATGGAAGGCAAAGATGACACAAATGGATGCAGCCAAGCTGTTCTTTGCCAAATTATTGAATCGATGGAGAGAAATGCTTATCCAGGACACCGCAAAAAATGGAGACGGTGGCCAGGAGAATGCCATTTCTAAAAATAAAGCTTGCAGAGTTGTGCTATCAAGCGAAACTCCAAAAGAATTATAAGAAACTAAGAGGAATCAACAAAACTGCTCATCTTTGCTATACGGGGAATAATATCCCTACAATCATCAGAAACTACCCCCAAAGACGGAAGATGAAAAAATACAGAAATCATCCTTATGCCCAAGGAAGTAGTTTGAGAAAAAAGTAGGTCTTCACGGAGACCTAGGAAGTTCTGGTCAAAGCAGAAAGCCTAAAGTTACAGATTATGGTAATCATGACCAACCAGGAGTAGGACATTGTCAAGGGGTTCTAATCAATCAAGTTCTAGGAGATCACCGACGAAGAGGACTTTCAGACGCACTCATTACTGCTGGACATGCGGAGCAAGAGGACATATCTCTACAGATTGTCCAGAAAACCAAAACCGAGAAGTAAACAGTTCGAGCATACAAAGGAGTTCGAAGAGGTTATTTATTTCCAGGATTTGGTACAGGTTTATCAATTTGAGGATATCCCCTCAGATGAAAGAAATTATGAAGAATAGATGTATTCTGATGATGGACGTGAATCCCGTTCAGAATCAGACTGAAAGAGAATTCTTCCAGAGAAGAGCCGTAGGGATTTTTCTCACATATCATTGTTTCTCATAAAACTCTTATGAGGGTCATAAAAGAAGAGTCAGAGCTTCAGATGTACGATGAATTTACAATTGGAGCGACAAAAAAAAGGATGGATATTGATTGGTCTTCGAAGCAGGAAGCATCAGATTATCCATAAGGTGACAACAGGTGACTTGGCGATCCCGATTGAATTCACGGGAAACCAAATTGAGATGTAGTTAATCCCTACAGAGAAATCTAGGAGATTCAGAACAAGGTGAAAAGAGAAGTTGCTAGCACCCTCTCATGGATTCATATCGGAGCCTTTAGAGTTATCATCAAAGCAACTTTCAAACAAGGAATTGATTCGCTACTCAACATGGCAATTTAGGCAAGAGAATCCAAAACCTCAAAGATTATTGTTTGTGAGTAGTTGCAGGAAATTTGTATGACGGAAATATGACTTTCAACATCTATACAGAATCACATTCAATTTGGGAGATGAGATTTCAACAAGGTCTTTACTCTTCATCAAGATTTTAAAGGAATGATTTGATGAAACTCGATCACCTACAAGGTGTTTTACACACTCTCGAATACACATCATTCAGAAGTATTCTTGAGAAAGGAATTTATCAAAGCCCCCAGAATCTTACAGATTTCACAAAAGAAGTATTGCCGGATAATATCAATACTACGACAATTGGAGAAATCGACATGAGGATACATGACCAGACCAGCCCGTTTTAAACAGAAGCAGGAGCCTTATGATCAAACAAGAAGAATGTCTTTTCAACAAGATAGGTTAATAGCAACTACCCGGAGAAAAACAAAAGGCAAACTCAAGCAGGATTCAAAAATCACAGATATCTTCAAAACAAAGGGAGTTTTGAAGTGTCCAGAAGGATAGCGAGAAATTGAAATAATCTTCGACATTACGGAAAATGAAAACATATTTCCTTGTGATGTCTTATATATTTACAACAGTCCACAATTGGCAGATATCAAAGAAACCTCAAAATTGGTGAAATTGATCTAACAATTGCCGAGACAGCATGAAGAATCCCAAAACAGCTTATTATTGGGATTGAGTTTCTCGGGGAACATAAACCTTGTGAAAGATTACATGATGAAATGAAATTCACTGTGGATGGGAAAAATACAAAATGTGATGACCACTAGTCCATTCTCAATATACATCTCAGTCGGGATGTTACACGAGAAATAACGAGCAGAATATTTTGCAGCCTATATTGATTCGGGAGCTGGAATATGCACTGCCAAACAAGACATCTTCCCTAAAGAAGTTGGTGAGAATTTACAATCAATTGCCGGAAGAGACTTTTCCAAACGGTTTCTAATTCTTAATGAAGGAGTCCAGACTCTGGAAATACTCATCGGAGGAGCAGGTGGTACCCCTGGTACAAAGTCAAGACTCCGCCTATCTATTCATGATACGAGAGCTGATATGCTGTTAGGAAACAATTTCCTACAGACATTCAGGCGATTCACATAAGAGAACGAGAGAAGAAGACTTATTTTCACAACCCTCTGTTATCATAAATCATTGTCCAACGACCAAGGGAAGCATTTCACAGGAAATTTTCTCTTTGTTTTCGCATCAAGCGTGGTGATGAAGGAAAACTTTGACACACAAAAATGATGGGTCGACGGAAATTTGGTGAAGTGATTCTTCAATTCAGACAAAGCGGACCCAGTCAGAAGGATAGTCAGACCTTTGATGTGGAAAATGTTATGTCTTTCAGAAACAGGATGAAGAAGAAGTTGACCCAGAAATCCTGTTATTACTGAAGAAGGCATTACAAAACGAGGTTCCACAACCTGATGCGATCCTTGACGATCATATTACTCTAGAGGAAGTAAAAAGGAAGATTAAGAGTAACTATAATGAGGATCCTTTGTCATGGTGGGACATAAACGAGCATAAAGCAACTCAGAGCCAAACATTGCAGTGATGCATCTGTGTACAAGGCAAACCTCTTATTCTCAGAAGGAATCACCAACACTGGCGCTGTCGTCAAACGACGCTTCAATTCTTGGAAGCTTTCCTCACAAGCTTCGGACCAAAAGAACGGGACTCCTTTCTGAGTCAGCTGTGTCAGCGGCTTGGCGATCTTGGAAAATCCCTCGACGAAACGTCGGTAATAACCTGCTAAGCCAAGGAAACTCCGTATCTCGGGTACAGAAGTGGGTGCAGCCCACTCCATCACAGCTTCAACCTTCCTGGGATGCACAGATATCCCGCTACTAGATATAACATGGCCCAAGAATACCACACTGCTCAACCAGAACTCACACTTGCTGAGCTTTGCATATAACTGGTGATCCCTAAGGATCTGAAGTACTGTCCTCAAGTGCTTTATGTGTTCCTCCTCGGTCCGAGAGTATATGAGTATATCGTCAATGAAAACAATGACGAATTGATCCAAATACGGTTGGAACACCCTATTCATCAGGCTCATAAAAAAGCTGGGGCATTCGTCACCCCAAAAGGCATGACTATGAATTCATAGTGCCCATATCTAGTCCTGAAAGCTGTCTTTTGAACATCATCTTCTCTTACTCGAATCTGCTGATACCCCGACCTCAGATCGATCTTACTGTAGAGCCTCGTACCCTGCAACTGATCAAACAAATCATCGATCCTTGGAAGCGGATACTTGTTCTTTACTGTGGCTTTGTTCAGTTGTCTGTAATCGATGCACAGACGCATCGAACCATCTTTCTTCTTAACAAATAGGACTGGTGCACCCCAGGGCGATACGCTAGGGCGTATATAACCCTTATCAAGGAGCTCTTGCAACTGAACCTTCAACTCCCTTAGCTCCGCTGGTGCCATCCTATACGGGGCACGAGAAATGGCAGATGTCCCCGGTAGTAACTCAATCCCAAAATCGACCTCTCTCGTCGGTGGGAATCCGGGAATCTCTTCCGGAAAGACATCAGGAAACTCCGCCACTACGGGTACATCCTAAACTTTTAATTCTTCCCTCTTCTCAGTAACATCAACAGCATAGATGAGATATCCTGTATGGCCCCGTTCCAACAACTATGCCATCTTGACCGCAGATATCAACAGGATCTTAGAACGAGAACCATCCCCAAAGAATGTCCATTGGACTCCCATATCAGACCTGAATCGGACAGTCCTCTGCCTGCAGTTCACAACTGCCTGATACCTGTTCAGAACATCAATGCCTACAATGCAGTCAAAATCTGACATTCCCAAAACAATCAAATCTGACCTTAGCTCGTTATCCTCAAAATAAATGAGGCCATCATAGACAATCTGATCAGTAATCAAACTTCTTCCAGCGGGGGTCGAGACTACAAGAGGCGTGGGCGACGGAGAAGTGCATATGTGTTGCCTTTCCACAAAACTTGTCGACATGAAAGAGTGTGACGCACCTGTGTCGATCAATATAAAAGCAGGATGCGTAAATAAAAGGCACGTACCCGCTATAACCTCCTCCGGAGCCGCTGTAGCCTGCTCCCTCGTCAATGCATAAACTTGCCCCTGAGGTGGCCCCATAGGCTGACCTTCATACTGCCTCGGTACAAACGGTGGCATGTGCTGCACTGCTCTGTCCGCAGGCCTCCCCACAGAGTTCTGTTGTCCCTCCCTATTGGGACACTGCCGAGCAAAGTGGCCCTTATTGCCACAAACATAGCAACCTACACAGTCTTTCGTCATATGTGGTTGCCCACAAAGAGAGCACTGGACCTTCCCAACCCTGCCTCCCTGAGACTGTCCTCTTCCCGACGGGGCATCATTCTTACGGTTTCCTCTCCAACGATTCTCGGGCCTCTTACCACTGAACCTCGAAGCCGATGTGTTCCCCCTTGGTTTGAACTGATCACCCCTCGGCCTCAAATTATCAGGAGTGGATTTCTGAGGGGGTGCTGGAGGTGGTACGGCATCAGGATATGCACCAACTCCCAGTTCAACTAGCTCAGCCCGTGAAAGTGCATCATCAAAACAAGCAGGGCCATAGGTGACCACCCTGTCATACAGTTTAGGCCTCATGCCCTTCATGAAGTTCATCATCTTTGCTTGAGTACTTGCGGCGATGTGAGGAACATATCTGAGCAAAGAACAGTACTGAAGAGCATAATCTGACACAGGCATGTTACCTTGCTTGAGGTTAGTAAACTCATCTTCCTTTGCCTGTCGTGCAGCAGCTGAAAAGTAGCGGGTCAGAAAGCGAGTTCTAAACAACTTCCAAGTTATTTCCTGACCCTGAGCCTCTTGCTCTATCACTGTGGTCTTCCACCACATTAGTGCCTTCTTGGCCAATTGGAACTCCGCTAGTCTTATCCAGGCTGTCTTGGCACAAGGAGCTGCCACAAATATCTGTTCTATTCTCTCCAACCATTCCTCAGCCATCTCCCCAGTCTCAGTTCCTTCGAACATCGGGGGTCGGTAGGTCAGAAATTGAGCCAAACTTAGCTCTCCAGGTAACAACTGTTGTTCAGATGGTTCTTCGCCCAAAGCTGGTGGTGGTAGGGGATTGGTATGTCCAGCACTTGCATTAACACTAACTGCGTCACCCACTTCCACATTCGCCACCATGCTGCAAGATAAGGGTTAACAACAATACCCAAAAGCAGTTCATATAATACATCGTTAGATAATCAAACATGTTAGTGTAACATCATATACTTCATATGCAACTTATGCACAAAACATGTTTAAAAGAAGCACCTAGCCAACTTATTGCTAAGGCTACCCTTCACTCATTCTCGGGTTATCTAACCACTGCTCTGATACCACTAATGTAGGGTTTTCCTACCTTAACATCATATTAATAACGAATAATGGACTAAACATGCACTAATGACACCTTAGGGTTCCGGTTGTAGTTTTGAGCTAATAAGATTACAGGCCAAAAATGAAATTTCAAAACTTAATTAATTACATTCCTTCCAATGAATGTTAAAGCGATAACATTATACTACTCCTAGAGTAGAAACTATCCAAAAATCCTATATCCTATCTTCTTTCATGCTCCTCATAGCTCACTGCCTCAACCCGACCCTTAATCTTCTGACCAAAAGTGTACCTACAGGAACAACCCATCATGAGCATGTACATCGTTACTTAACATCATAAGGTAATGACATATAAATAAATGCATGAAAGTAATTGGTAACATATACTTCCTGGTTAATTGCATTAACCCTCTTTGGTTGTCCCTGTTTCATAGTCATGCATGTAATCATTAGTTCTTGACATAAATGATTAAAATTGTACTTCACTTATATGCTCATAATCAACAATGTTAATTAGAAATGAGACTGTCCTGGTTCTATTATGACAGCGGCACAATTGGCCCCCTCGCTCGACATAAAGCGGAATTGTGATACCCCTCGCTACGCATTGATAGCGGATGTATCTCCTCGCTTAGCGGAACTATGATACCCCTCGCTGCGCCTTGATAGCGGATGTATCTCCTCGCTAGTTATGTGAGCGGCAAGTACCTTCCTCGCTTGCCCATAACAACCACCGGACATTCTACCATTTCTAGTAACATAGTTTAACATACATCATCATCCTCATATCATAAACATCATCATATTATAAACATCATCATCTTGTAAACATCATCATCTTATCATAATCTTCATCGTAAACGTCATATCATCTTCATACATCATAACATCATCATCATAAACTTACTTATCATAGTCATCATCATAAACATCATAAATACTTATGCAATCGATGCATAGTCATAGCATAGGAATGTGTTACCGTCCGATGCCCGTACGTTTCTTACGTACCTTAATTCCAAAAGTGGAGAAGTTGGAGAACTTTATCTCCTTGATGTTGCGGGTACCTGGGATGGTTCTCTTGAAGACTCCAAATCTTAACAAAGATCACACAAACAAAAGTTTTGTGGAGCTTCCTCCTTCCTCCTTTGAAGAATTTCGAAAATGGGGAATGGGTAGGGTTTTGGGAGTGATTTGGGGATTTTTAAGAGTGATTGGTAAAGTAAGTGGGTATAGGGTAAAGTGAGTTAAAGGGTATAGTGGGGTATGGGTTAATGAAATTGTACCCCATCAATTAACATGATGTATAAAATACCCCAACATGGTATTTTAAAAGCATTTTACAAAAAAATGCACCAAACATCATTAAATCACTACTTCCTCATAATTAACAATCAAAACAATTAAATCATGTTAACACCCCATTTCCTAACATGCATAACATGCACCCTGAAATGCAACCCCAGGTCACGTCTATCATGTGACTAAGCATTTCAACATGATAATTAATTTCAACACATAAATCAATTATCAACATAATTCATCATATAGACATAATTAATGCCTTAATTGCAATTAATCATTTTGGGGCATCACAGTTAATGAGGGAGAGATTAATTTTACGCTATCGGCAGGCAAGTCTAAGGTTAATACTAACGAGATTAAAGTTTCCCCAGTTTCCCTTTGTAGGAATACCAGAAAACATGGGAGAAACTCTATATAAGAGTGGGTGTAATTCCTGAAAAAATAACAGCTGATTGGTCAGGAAAATACCCAAGAATGTGGATGCATCCTGATGTCAAACTAGAAAGTGTCCAAGAATGGTTTGACTTTGGCTGCCTAGCCCTAGTTTTTCACCACAGCACCAAGTTTTCTAGAAATTACAAAGTTACCGGAATGGATATACAAGGGAGTGTATGACTCATGGCAAAACAACCATACTCTTGAAACAGGAGATGTTCTGGAGCTAAAATTCTTAACTGCAACCCTAGAAATCACAGGAAAGACCTTCATCCCATCTTCCACTTCATAAAGCTGCAGAGGCTTAACTGTAAGGTGATGGATCAGATTAAGCCACTGCCCGAAGGAACTACAATAGTTTCCCCTCTCACAGAAGATGACACCACTACAAGAAGAGCGTGGGGATTATGGGTCTGTCTCACTGAGATGGACAAAGTCAAGTATCCATTCAAAATATTCCAGAAAACAGCAAATGGATCCTTAATGGTGAACTCCATGACTAACCATACCACTAGACACAAGCCACTAGACAAAATATTCTAGAAAACAGCAAATTTGCCAAGGAAATCTTCTAAAAGAAGAGGCAGATATTGTGGGATAACAATATTCCGACGACCAAAGACACATGCCAAAAGTTTTGTAACATGGCTCATTTTGGAAGATTGCGAGACCACATTAGCCTAAGCTGCCCAGAGCAAAATGAGCCATTGTTTGGGAAAGGATTCCCTGTCAAAAGGGACCAGAAAAAAAAAGAACATAGCAGGACCAGAAAAACATGGAAGATTCCCACGCGGTCTGCAAAAGCTAAATTTCTAAGGACCACATGGAGACAAGAGTCATGTGACTCGGACGAGAACCAATACCATTAGCAAAAGAAACCAAAATGGTAAGACCACTCACGCGAAAGTCATGCACACTCAGACAAAGATGTCAGACCATGAGATAAAGGCGCACTCACAGTCGCATTTAACATTCAATACGAGTTTGGAATACGCATTTGAAGTCCAGACTCATGCCTATATAAGGCCAGGCATTGAGGAAGCTAAGGACATCAGAAATTCTCCATAGTTTTCTCACAAATAAATATTGTAGTCTCCAAGGTGTAAACTTATCAACTTTCATAGCTTGATAATAATTTCTTTCTTTCTTTCTGTCTTTCTTTGTAATATTTATGTTTGTAATTTGTCAGTATTGTTTCAAGTCAAGCCTCGGTATATGAGAGGCTAAACAAGTTTGTCCCCTCCTAAAAGGAGACGTAATAATGCAATAAATATTACAAATAATTCCAGAATAAAAATGAGGTTGTTGCCTATTTATCTCCCAGATCTCTTTAAATCTTTCATATATGTGGTTATATTATACACCCTAAGGTAGAAAACGAATTAGGGATATGCTGCCTAATGTTGAAGGCCCCATTACAGAACCATCGGTTGCGATAGTGTGGTTGGTGGTGATGAGCCATCGTAAAATCTGGTGGGATACCCGACGATAATTCGGTCAAAAAGGTATATATTGTATTACGGAAGCATGATGTGCCTATTTCTATTTTACAATTTCTTTAAAGGGTATATAGGTCTTAATTAATAATGAGGACTGAGTTCATAACTTATAAAAGATTAAGGACTAAAAGGGTTACGTTGAACTATTTAAGGACTTAAAATGTTTTATTATTAAAGTATGAGGACTAAAAGTGCACTTTTCCTGAATTAAACTATACAATTGAAAATTCAATTTGGTTTAAATTGAAAGCGTAATATTTTGATCAACAAATTGAACTTAAATCAAATCATATATATCTCCATGTGAACTGAAAGCACGATTAAGCCAATTCAAACCTCAAAGATAGATGGCAACCATCTGTTTTCCTTAAAATTAAGGGTAATACTTGTAGTGTTCCGAGAATTTTAATAAAATATTTTGATAAATGCGTTTGATCTTACAATTTGAAGAACAAATCTTTAATTATTTGTAATATTCTATACTATATATTATTTAAAAAAAATCGAGGGGTGAGTGTAGACTCATTAATTTGGTGTCCATGGTCCATTCTATAGATGTCAAACGCAGCGCATGACAAGTCACGAAGCGGAACAACAAGGCCCATTTTGCTACAGTGTCGTGTCGTGCCATGCTAGACACGACCCGTAACATGGGTCATGCCGGGTCAAGAATACCGGCCAGTGGACCGTGTCGGCACGACACGATAGGGAGACACACGTTTTTTTTAAAAATTTTAAATTGTAGCGATTGATCAGCAGTTATGTGTATATCAAATGCTACATGTTGTAGCCTGCTCAAAAGAAGGTGTTTGAGCGATCGATCGGCACATAATTGGCAATCGATTGCTCAAGTACCCACAGGCAAAAATATAGTTGTTTCAAATAGCTTTTTTTTAAAAAAATTTTCTTTTGTGGTTGTTATATATAGGTGTGTGTTGATGAAATATTTTATCCTCACAAGTTATCTCTCAATCTCTAAGCTCTATATTCTTGAAACTCTACACTCTCAATCTGTTCACAAGAAGAAAGAAGTTTCTCTCAAGTTTGCCAATACAAGCACAAGCAACAAGACCAATACTCCTCATAGCAAATGTTTGGTAACTTTTAACAAGAACTTCTAAAAAAGCACTAGTGATGTATGACAATTATTGATGTATAAAATGTTGAGGGAAAGGGTTCAAGGGCAGTTTGTAAAAAAAAAAAAGATTATGCATATGCTTCTTCTAGTGATACATGTCACTCAGGCACATGGCTGAACATGAAAGCAAAACCAATTACGGTAACATAACAACTCTTTCACAATTCGCTAGGGGTGCAAAAGAATCGAGCCGATTCGCGAGCTTTTCGAGCGGCTCAAAAAATATTTGATTCGTATTCAAAATTATCGAATTCAAGCCGAAATTATTTTGTTCGATAGTTCGCAAGCCGCTCGAGAGATTTAATATTTTATTAATATATATTAAATATATATATTTCAATCCTTTCGATTTTTTTGTTTTTTTGAGCAATAGTTTGAGTAGCTCTTCGGCCGAACTTGAGCTTGAGCTTTAATTCAAGCCGAACTCGAGCCAAAAAATTAAACTATTCGAACTTTGAATCGAGCTCGAGATCGAACAAACATATTTCGAGCATTAAAATTTTCTTCATATTCGACTCAATTCGGTTCGTTTACACCACTACAATTCGCTACTGGTAATGGTAGTAATAGTTCGACTTTAGATTTTATCACTTATAATGTTGAAAGAGATATGAGAGAATTAATTAAATACATAGTATGGGAGGAAAAACATTTTTCAATGGGGGCGGATGCAAAATTCACAAATTATATAAATTTAGGTTTGCAACCTCAACGTAAAAGGTTTTCAAGAAAATACTTTTAAATCGGATCCATTCACAATTTTTAATGAATATAAAGCAAATAATTACATATTTAGGTAATCTTTCGAAGCACTAACTAGTGATATTTGGACAGCTTATCTTGGCAATGCATCATATCTATGTGTTACAGGACATTGTATTGACGATAATTGGGTGTTACATAAAAAGAATTTAGGTTCAAAAAAATTGATTGAGATCTTACGGGTGGAGTTATTTCTAATGTCATAATGTGCAAGCCACTAATGAATATAATATTAGTAATAAAATCTTCTCTATTTCGTTTGATAATGCAACTATAAATACCGCTGTAATTACTATATTAAAAACTTATTTGAAACCAATTTTAAATGGTGATTTTTCATATTCGTTGTGAATGTCATATTTTTAATTTGTGTGTTCAAGATGGATTGAAACCACTTGAGAGTCATTTAGAAAGAAATAAAGATACTCTTAAATTTCTTAATGGTTCAGTTGCTATTAAACAAGACTTCAAAAGTTTATGCATTTCGAATGGTATGAATTATAAAGATTTTCCTTATGATGTTCCTAATAGGTGGAATTCCACATATTTAATATTGCAAGCATGTTTACCTTATAGAAATGCGAGCACTTTATTTTTAATGAAATGATGGCCGAACATTTTCATATTGAAGAAACTGATTGGGAAATTGCTTCTAGTAATTGTAATTTTTTAGAACTTTTTTATGATGCTACCAATTTATTTTCGAGGTGTTATTATCCAACTTCTTCAATATTTTTGAATAAAATTTATGAAATTAGTTATTGTTTTGCATTATATAGAGGAGATCCGTTTTTAGCGGAATTGTTGACTAATAGAGTATAAATTTAAAAAATATTAGAAAACTATTCATATGTTGAATTGCTTGGCCTCAATTATGGATCCTAGAATAAAATTATATAGTGTAAAAATTATAATAGAATCTTATTACACTAACATGGCTTATGAAAATGTTAATATTAATCAAGAGGAAGAGCGCATTAATAAATAGACAAAATGATCCATATTTATAGTAATTCTATATAATGTCTAATATTGAAAAATATTCTATTATGATAAACTGCAGATTAGTTCCAATCTTATCTTTGTTCAAATGTCTAAATCACTCTTAATACATCATAATTTTAAATTACCTAAAATTATCATTTTTAAATAATTATATGCTCCACATAATAATGCAAGAAGACATTATGATATTATATGCCATCATTTTTTGTGAAGCTTTTTTCAATAACCAAAAAATACACTTCCATACTTTTATCGAAACTTTTTTTAATTGTTACTCATGTTTATTGGTCGTCTCCATTTTTTCTAAATATTAGTTACGTATTTTTTAACTCGTCAACTCTAATTCTCCCTCTTTTGTTGAAAACCTCCAATGAGAATTTTATGTCCTACATCATCACATTTGTTTCATCTCCACTATTTTTCACGTTTGTTTCATCTCCATTATTTTAAATTTCAAATATTGAACAATATTTCTTTTGGTTAAGATGAATCGAATGTAGTTATACGCATGTGTGCGTTAGCGCTAATTATAATTACTTGTTAGAAACTCTTATAAACATCATCTCTAAAATTTTTAGTTTTAATATATATTTAAAATTATTTTATGCATATATAGCTTTACACCAATTTTTTTGATGTACATGCAACAGACATGTGCATAAAAACTCTAGTAATTATAAGAATTTGTTGGGTTGGAAAAAGTAATATAAATATATTTAGACCTTAGAAGTACAATTGTTCTTTTTTTTTAATCAATTTTATATTTATTATATAATAATATAAGTAGTTAAAACAAAATATAGTAATAGTAATATAATATTCGGGAGAATGATGAAACATGTATTGACAGAAAATATAATTTTTATTTTTAAACCACGACTTAAAAGAAAACAAAATGATGATATTTAAGTGGACCAAATTGTGAGAAGGATGCATAGAAATATACATACATATAATTATATAATTATGTGTTTTGGTGTAATGCAAACAGGGGCGGCCCATAAACATATCATCTAAAACCTTTGTTTTAAGCCCATTAGTTACGATAAGTCCCATATTGTTTTTAAAATTTATTTATTATAGGATAAAATCTCAAATCCTAATCGCACTAATACACCATTTTTGTTATCACTCTCTCACTCTCGGCTAGGGGTGGTTACAGGTTCGAACCGGTCAGGTCCGGACCGGAACCGACCGGTTCCGGGCCCGTTATGGGCTGAACCGACCGGTTCCGGGCCCGTTATGGGCTGAACCGATCCGGTTCCGGTTCCACCGGTTTCGGGTTGGACCGGTTCCAACCCGGAACCGGATTTTTCTTTTTTCTTTTTTTTTTAAAAAAAGGAAAAATGAAAGGATTTATCGAAAAAATATATATTTTTTAAAATGGATCCGGTTTCGGTTCAATCCGGAACCGGATCCGTTTGGTCCGGAATCGGTAAGATACCGGATCCGGAACGGTAGAACCGATCCGGTCCGATATCAAACCGGTTCCGGACCGGTTAGTCGGTTCCGGTTTCGGATCGGACTAACCGGTCCGGTTTCGGTTTCGGATCGGACTAACCGGTCCGGTTTCGGACCGGGTCCGGTTTCGGACCGGGTCCGGTTTCGGACCGGGTCCGGTTTCGGACCGGGTCCGGATCGACCCGGTCCGATAAGCACCCCTACTCTCGGCAATCACTCGCTCTCGTATCTTCGCTCACCGCAACTCCACCTCTCACTGTCTCGCTAGTTCTCGATGCCTCGTTTGTTCTCGCTCTCGCTCTCGTCCTCTTAATTTCAACAAATAATTTCTTTTTATTTTTATTGCTTCAAAGAATAAAGATTTGTTTTTGTTGCCATTAATCAGATGTTTTTTGTTTGTTTGCGTTATCTCTGATTCTTATAATGGAAACGAGAGTTTTGGAATAATTATGGAGAAATGTTTATTTTTTGAACTTCTCCAACAAGGTGCAGGGTCTAAAAGAAAGCTCAATTGATCATGTGGCTCCATCTTGTGTGTGTCGATATACGCGTTGAATGTGAGTAACATATATCATATATTGCATGTGTGTAAATTTTTTATTTTTAAAATATTTATTTATTTATGATATCTTGTAAAACTAGTTAGACATAAAATTTAGTAATATGATCAATTATAATTAAGAAACAAATGTCATATATAGTACAATATATAGATCAAAAGCAATCACACCGAAGCAAGAACCTATAAACCCACAAAATACATAAGAATAATTATTAGGAATATCAAGAGAGGTTACAAAGAACTTTATTGGGCATAATCGAGAGGTTGTGGTACTTAACTCGAAATACAAATACGAATATCAATAACTATAAATAATTCCAACTAAACAGTATGATATAAATTAAATTACAAAAACTACGTTAATCAAGACACGCCAAATCAGTCAGTCAAAATAAATTTAATTTCAAAAAATCACAAAAATATAATTTACTGATTATCATGTATTTACCCAAACAAAACACAATTAGAAGTACCTAAGGTTTCAAGAAATTGATTACTTTGGACTTCTTTGCAGACTCGTAAAACTGCTAGAAGAAAAGACAACAAAATCTTGCATGTAAAAAATATTATTTAATCTATAGAGATAGACAATGTTTCTTGTACATCCTTTACTCAAACCATAGTGATCATCTCTTGTGCCTGACAGGCAACCCACTGGGTCAAAATCCTCGAATGGTGCCTTTTGGCAGCCAAAAACTCTGCCAAGTCAAACACCAGCAAGATCTGACCTCCTCCTTCTCCTCATCTTCAGTAGTGATTGTTCCGGGTGAGCTGCAGGTTGCAAATGACATGCATTCACCATAATGCCCACACATCAACTCCTCCAAGCCCCGCTCGATTTAGATCAAGCATTACCTCGGTGGTCTCAGGTTTCTACGGCACTTGTTGCTGAGCTTGAGCCATACCTTACCCTCAAAACACACCCCACTCAGTTTACCAAGGCAAAAAGTCCTATTCTCAAATGGAAAATCATTTCATCGTTGACGAACTTATCAATCAATTTATAACCAATTGACAAACATGTAATGAACAACAAAAACAAATTAGATATGCTCTATACCATCATTATTTAGGGAGAGAATAACAAAAACAAATTACATCTATTTTATACTATTATTATTTTAGGGAAATTATAGTAGCAAATACAAACAAAAGTCATCGCTTATAACACCATTATAATAGCAAGGTCAATATTTCTCTAATTTTCTCAATTTATTTCTCTTTCTCAATATCAAATCATATATTGAAATAAATTTTATCACACAGAAGCCATAAACAAAAGTTATATATCTAATAAAGTATTGACCCAAAATAATTTATAAAAATTGGTAGCTTTTAATTTCTAGATAGCCTCTCAAAACACACTTTCACTTCTCTTTATGAGCCGTTTTCTGCAATATATCAAAAGTTTTTCACAAAAAATAGAACTAAATGTGAAACACAGTAATTATAATCCAATACAAAATCAGAGGGAATAATAGATGATTATACCATAAAAGTGTGCAATAAATCGGACCACAAGTCATTTTGACACGAAAGGAAGTGTACAAAGTCTAATAGGCAATTTAAAAACCTTCTCTTCACACTAAAGGAAGTTGAATTATTTAGCAAAGGATTTACAGGTAGATTAATTGCTCTGCTTTAGCTTTCAGCACCTCTTCTTGTTACATTCGTTCCTACCAAAATTTTAACACTATATGTCATGAAAAAGTGGTGAATCTATCACCCAAATTATTATTAAGATTTAAAATATAAAATCAGTGAGTGATGCACAAAATACCAAATAGTCAATATTCTCAATTTTGGAAAAAAAAACTAAATCATGTCTATGTTGATTCAACATTTCAAGAGGTTGTTGCAGAAATCTACTAAGTTATTTAGAGTTTGTATTTGTTTCTTCCAAATTATTGTAATTTTCTGCAGATTAAATCATCACCATCGCAATCCACTATTATCATTTACCAATCTGATAAATATCTCTCTTTTTGGCCATTGTAGTCGATCGCTTATCCGCATGCTTTGATTTAGGTACGTCCAGATTTAAATTTTGAATTCTAGAGAACCCTATGCACAGTTATATGTTCTCAAGCAGCACCGCAAAAAAAAATTCCAATTGAATCTGACGGCTTAATCAAAGACCATCCTGTGCAAAGAAATCTGTTTGTGTATAATTAAAGAAACAATGGACTTCGTGAAATGCAAAATAACTCGCAAACAAATGAGTTTTTATTTGGTGAAATCCTCTGCTTATCTTCATTTTTATAAGTACTCGCAAACAAATGTCAATTTCGGATGTTATTAGAGCTAATGAAGCCAATATATATTCATAAGCTCGTTAGATTATTTAAAGGCATCATATTACAGACATATCGTTCAAATTAGAATCTCAGCCCCTCATCATAGAAATTCCATTGAAAATAAGAACAAAGGAAAATATTGCAACCCAATTTTGAATTATTACCTGCACTCCCTTCACCAGCAACGAAAACTGGGCAGAACCGGCCGTGGACTGCACTGATAATAGGTGGGACAGAGCAACTCAATAAAAATCATCTCTAAAAGTTTTAGTTTTAATATATTTTTAAAAGTTTTTATGCATTTATTGCTTTACACCAAAAGTTTTTGATGTACATGCAACAGACATGTGCATAAAAACTCTAGTAGTTATAAGAATTTGTTGGGTTGGAAAAAGTAATAGAAATATATTTAGATCTTAGTAGTACAATTGCTCTTTTTTTATCAGTTTTATATTATATAATAATAGAATATAAGTAGTTAAAACAAAATATAGTAATAGTAATATAATATTCGGGAGAATGATGAAAAATATATTGACAAAAAGTATAATTTTTATTTTTAAACCGCGACTTAAAAGAAAACCAAATGATGATATAAAGTTGACCAAATTGTGAGAACGATGCATAGCATCTAAATTGTGATGCATAGAAATATGCATATATATAATTATACATTTATGTGTTTTGGTGTAAAGCAGACATAGACGACCATAAACATAACATCTAAAACCTTTATCTTAAGCCCATTAGTTACAATAAGGCCCATATTATTTTTAAAATTTATTTATTATAGGATAAAAGCTCAAATCCCTAATCGCACTAATACCCCATTTTTGTTACCACTCTCTCACTCTCGGCAATCACTCGCTCTCGTCTCTCCGCTCACAATGACTCTGCCTGTCACTACCTCGTTAGTTCTCGATGCGTCGTTTGTTCTCGCTCTCGCTTTCACTCTCGTCCTCTTAATTTCAACAAATAACATCTTCTTTATTTTACTGCTTCGAAAAATGAAGATTTGTTTTTGTTGCCATTAATCAGATGTTTTTGTTTGTTTGCGTTGTCTCTGATTCTTATGATGGAAAACGATAGTTTTTGAATAATTATGGAGAAATGTTTATTTTTTGAACTTCCCGAGCAAGGTGCAGAGAGCCTAAAAGAAAGCTCACTTGATCATGTGGCTCCATCTTGTGTGTGTCGATTTATATTAGTGGACGATGCACACGCGTTGCGTGTGAGTAACAGATATCATATATTGCATGTGTGTAAACTTTTTATTTTAAAATATTTTATTTATTTATGATATCTTGTAAAACTAGTTAGACATAAAATTTAGTAATATGATGAATTATAATTAAGAAACAAATGTCATGTATAGATCATAAGCAATCATATCAAAACAAGAACCTATAAAATCACAAAATACATAAGATAATGATTATTAGGAATATCAAGAGAGGTTACAAAGAACTTTATTGGGCATAATCGAGAGGCTTGTGGTACTTAACTCAAAATACAAATATGAATATCAATAACTTTAAATAATTCCAACTAAATAGTATTATATAAATTAGAATACAAAAATACCTTAATCAAGACACACCATATCAGTCAATCAAAATAAATCTAATTTCAAAAATCACAAAAATATAATTTACTGATTATCATGTATTTACCCAAACAAAACACAATTAGAAGAACCTAAGGTTTCAAGAAATTGATTACAACTTGGACTTCTTGACAGACTCCTAGAATTGCCAGAAGAAAAGACAACAAAATATTGCATGTAAAAAATATTATTTAATCTACAGAGATACACAATATTTCGTAGACAACCTTTACTCAAATCATAGTGATCATCTCTTGTGCCTGGCATGCAACCCACTGGGTCAAAATCCTCGAATGGTGCCTTCTGGCAGCCAAAAACTCTGCCAAGTCAACACCAGCAAGATCAGACCTCCTCCTTCTGGCAAGCTGTTCTACCTGGTCCTCCTCATCTTCAGTAGTGATTGTTCCGGGTGAGCTGCAGGTTGCAAATGACATGCATTCATCATAATGCCCACACATCAACTCCTCCAAGCCCCGCTCGATTCAGATCAAGCATTATCTCGGTGGTCTCAGGTTTCTACGACACTTGTTGCTAAGCTTGAGCCATACCTTACCCTCAAAACACACCCCACTCAGTTTACAAAGGCAAAAAGTCCTAATTCTCAATGGAAAATCATTTCATCGTTGACGAACTTATCAATCAATTTATAACCAATTGAAAAACATGTAATGAACAACAAAAACAAATTAGACATGCTCTATACCATCATTATTTAGGGAGAGAATAACAAAAACAAATTACATCTATTTTATACTATTATTATTTTAGGGAAATTATAGTAGCAAATACAAACAAAAGTCATCGCTTATAACACCATTATAAATAGCAAGGTCAATATTTCCCTAATTTTCTCAATTTATTTCTCTTTCTCGATATCAAATCATATATTGAAATAAATTTTATCACACAAAAGCCATAAACAAAAGTTATATTTTTAATAAAGTATTGACACAAAATAATTTATAAAAATTGGTAGCCTTTAATTTCTAGATAGCCTCTCAAAACACACATACACTTCTCTTTATGAGCCGTTTTCTGCAATATATCAAAAGTTTTTCACAAAAAATAGAACTAAATGTGAAAACACAGTAATTATCATCCAATACAAAATCACAGATGGAAGAATAGATGATTATACCATAAAAGTGTGCAATAAATCGGACCACATGTCATTTTGACAGGAAAGGAAGTGTACAAAGTCTAATAGGCAATTTAGAAACCTTCTCTTCACACTAAAGGAAGTTGAATTATTTAGCAAAGGATTTACTGGCAGATTAATTGCTCTGCTTTAGCTTTCAGCACCTCTTCTTGTTGCATTCATTCCTACCAAAATCTTAACACTATATGTCATGAAAAAGTGGTGAATCCATCACCCAAATTATTATTAAGATTTAAAATACAAAATCAGTAAGTGATGCACAAAAATACAAAATAGTCAATATTATCTCGATTTTGGAAAAAAAAACTTGGTGATGATTTAATCTGCAGAAAATTACAATAATTTGGAAGAAACAAATACAAACTCTAAATAACTTAGTAGATTTCTGCAACAACCCTATGCACAAGTTATATGTTCTCAAGCATCACCGCAAAAAAAAATTACCAATTACAAAATGAATCTGATGACTTAATCAAAGACCATCCTGTGCAAAGAAATCTGTTTGTATAATTAAAGAAACAATGGACTTCGTGAAATGCAAAATAACTCGCAGACAAATGAGTTTTTGTTTGGTGAAATCCTCTGCTTATCTTCATTTTATAAATACTCGCAAACCAATGTCAATTTCGGATGATATTAGAGCTAATGAAGCTAATATATATTCATAAGCTCGTTAGACTATTTAAAGGCATCATATTACATACATATCGTTCAAATTAGAATCTCAGCCCTCATCATAGAAATTCCATTGAAAATAAGAACAAAGGAAAATATTGCAACCCAATTTTGAATTATTACCTCCACTCCCTTCACCAGCAACGAAAACTGGGCAGAGCCGCCAGTGGACTGCACTGATAATGGGTGGGACAGAGCAACTCAATAAATTTAAGTTACAACAAACGATATAATATGAAACGATTTCTTTACATCATTATCACTTCAACATTCAATTGAGTAAAATTTAGTAATATTATCAATTATAATTAAGAAACAAATGTCATATATAGTACAATATGTAGATCAAAAGCAATCATACCGAAGCAAGAACCTATAAACCCACAAAATACATAAGAATGATTATTAGGAATATCAAGAGAGGTTACAAAGAACTTAATTGGGCAAAATCGAGAGGTTGTGGTACTTAACTCCAAATACAAATATGAATATCAATAACTTTAAATAATTCCAACTAAACAGTATGATATAAATTAAAATACAAAAACTACGTTAATCAAGACATACCAAATCAGTCAATCAAAATAAATTTAATTTCAAAAATCACAAAAATATAATATACTGATTATCATGTATTTACCCACACAAAACACAATTAGAAGTACCTAAGGTTTCAAGAAATTGATTACAACTTGGACTTCTTGGCAGACTCCTAAAACTGCTAGAAGAAAAGATAACAAAATCTTGCATGTAAAAAATATTATTTAATCTATAGAGATAGACAATGTTTCTTATACAACCTTTACTCAAACCATAGTGATCATCTCTTGTGCCTGACAGGCAACCCACTGGGTCAAAATCCTCGAATGGTGCCTTCTAGCAGCCAAAAACTCTGCCAAGTCAACACCAGCAAGATCAGACCTCCTCCTTCTGGCAAGCTGTTCTACCTGGCCCTCCTCATCTTCAGTAGTGATTGTTCCGGGTGAGCTGCAGGTTGCAAATGACATGCATTCATCATAATGCCCACACATCAACTCCTCCAAGCCCCGCTCGATTCAGATCAAGCATTACCTCGGTGGTCTCAAGTTTCTACGGCACTTGTTGCTGAGCTTGAGCCATACCTTACCCTCAAAACACACCCACTCAGTTACCAAGGCAAAAAAAGTCCTAAGTCTCAAATGGAAAATCATTTCATCGTTGATGAACTTATCAATCAATTATAACCAATTGAAAAACATGTAATGAACAACAAAAAACAAATTAGACATGCTCTATACATCATTATTTAGGGAGATAATAACAAAAACAAATTACATCTATTTTATACCATTATTATGTTAGGGAAATTATAGTATCAAATACAAACAAAAGTCATCACATATAACACCATTATAGTAGCAAGGTCAATATTTCCCTAATTTTCTCAATTTATTTCTCTTTCTCAATATCAAGTCATATAATTGAAATAAATTTTATCACACAGAAGCCAGAAACAAAAGTTATATTTTTAACAAAGTATTGACTTAAAATAATTTATAAAAACTTGGTAGCTTTTAATTTCTAAATAGCCTCTCAAAATACACATACACTTCTCTTTATGAGCCGTTTCCTGCAATATATCAAAAGTTTTTCACAAAAAATAGAACTAAATGTGAAAACACAGTAATTATCATCCAATACAAAATCACAGATGGAAGAATAGATGATTATACCATAAAAGTGTGCAATAAATCGGACCACATGTCATTTTGACAGGAAAGGAAGTGTACAAAGTCTAATAGGCAATTTAAAAACCTTATCTTCACACTAAAGGAAGTTGAATTATTTAGCAAAGGATTTACAGGCAGATTAATTGCTCTGCTTTAGCTTTCAGCACCTCTTCTTGTTGCATTCGTTCCTACCAAAATTTTAACACTATATGTCATGAAAAATTGGTGAATCTATCACCCAAATTATTATTAAGATTTAAAATATAGAATCAGTAAGTGATGCACAAAAATACCAAATAGTCAATATTATCTCGATTTTGAAAAAAAAAACTAAATCATATTTATGTTGATTCAACATTTCAAGAGGTTGTTGCAGAAATCTACTAAGTTATTTAGAGTTTGTATTTGTTTCTTCCAAATTATTGTAATTTTCTGCAGATTAAATCATCACCATCGCAATCCACTATTATTATTTACCAATCTGATAAATATCTCGCTTTTTTGCCATTGTAGTCGATCGCTTATCCGCATGCTTTGATTTAGGTACGTCCAGATTTAAATTTTGAATTCTAGAGAACCCTATGCACAGGTTATATGTTCTCAAGCAGCACCGCAAAAAAAAATTCCAATTGAATCTGACGGCTTAATCAAGTGCAAAGAAATCGGTTTGTGTATAATTAAAGAAACAATGGACTTCGTGAAATGCAAAATAACTCGCAAACAAATGAGTTTTTGTTTGGTGAAATCCTCTGCTTATCTTCATTTTTATAAGTACTCGCAAACAAATGTCAATTTCGGATGTTATTAGAGCTAATGAAGCCAATATATATTCATAAGCTCGTTAGACTATTTAAAGGCATCATATTACAGACATATCGTTCAAATTAGAATCTCAGCCCCTCATCATAGAAATTCCATTGAAAATAAGAACAAAGGAAAATATTGCAACCCAATTTTGAATTATTACCTGCACTCCCTTCACCAGCAACGAAAACTGGGCAGAGCCGGCCGTGGACTGCACTGATAATAGGTGGGACAGAGCAACTCAATAAATTTAAGTTACAACAAACGATATAATATGAAACGATTTCTTTACATCATTATCACTTCAACAGTCAATGGAGTAAAGTTGCACTCAAAGTTTAAGGTACCGCAACATTCATAGCATTTTTTTCGCAAAAAATTACATCACCCGATGTTACGGCCGAAGGATTTCATTTCCTTAAGTGAGCTTCTTTGTTAATGGGCCAAGACTTTATTTATTTATGTTATAATTAGTCCGATCCAATCCGTAAATCTGTTTATTTTGTTATGATTTCTAAAAGGTCCATCTAGTAGGACAAGTTGTGGGTCTAGTTGGTTAATTAAGTAGTGGATAAGTGGTTAGAAGAAGACCATGTCAATATAATTGTCTATTTAAAGTACAAAGTTTGTGGGCATGAAAAAGCAGAGATTATCAAAAGCTTAATTACCAATTAGGAGGCTAGACCCCTCTAATAGTTGACAAAATTAATACCTTTAAAGTTTATAACAGTGGTATCAGAGCATGTTCTATCCATGACCAAAGGAACACACCAAGCCCATCTAACAGATGCCATATCAACACTCAAAGAAGAACCTGCCCACCTATGTGAGGAACAAAACAAACAGAAACTCATGCTGGAAGCTGTGTTGCAGCAATTCAGCAACTTAGCCATCAGTTATGAGCAGTTAGCAACGCAACAAAACTGCTCTAATGGAGGAAATGGAGGGGACGGGTACTCTAACATCAAAGGTCAGTTCACTTTTAACCCAATGTTTGAAGGAAATGGGGGAATCCAAGCTAGAACACTTGGACTTGTTTTTCCCAAGTTTGATGGATTGGAATCCACTGAATGGATTCTTAAGGCTAAACAATTTTTGATTATTTCCATACTACTAATCATCAAAAATTAGATATTGCCTTCTTCCATATGGATTATGGAAGGGAAGGCTTTATCTTGGTTTTTGTGGCCAAAACGATTCGGGTCCTATAGGGGATTGGGACGAGTTTACCCAAGCTCTTAGGATAAGGTTTGGTCCCTCAACCTTTGAGGATCCAGTAGGAGCCTTTACTAAATTAAAACAAACCACAACAGTGGAAGAATATCAAACTCAATTTGAAGCTTTATCCAACAAAATTAAAGGGTTAACAGAAGAATTTAGAATCTCTACCTTTATTAGTGGTTTAAAAGAGGAACTCAAATTATGGTCACCATGTTTAAACCAAACACACTTTCATCTTTGGATTAGCAAAACTACAAGAAAAAGAAGTGACAAGGAAACGCCTTGGATCTACGAGAAAGCTTTATTACCCAGCCATGACAAACACAACTTACCATTCAAAAATGACGGTCTCTACTTCATTACCAAGATTACCCCCCATATCACCCAAAACAGATACCCAAAATTATCCCAACCAAAACCGTAACTCCACCTTACCCATAAAAAAGACTCACACCAACTCAAATGCAAGAAAGAAGAGAGAAGGGTTTATGTTACAATTGTGATGAAAATTTTCATTTTGGGCACAAATGCAACAACCCAAAAAATTTTCAATTGGAAGGATTAGAACAAACTGAGGAAGAAGTAGTGGAGCCCAGTGAGGGGAATTTGGTAGTGATTCAAGTGAAGGAAAATAGTGGTGAAGAATTGGGAGAATTGCTAGGCATATCTTTACATGCCATATCAGGGTCTCCATCACCTTAAACTATGAGAATTGAAGGTGTAAGACCTCTCTACCTTAAGTCTGGTTTTAAGTGCAATAAGAGAACTGTTGCATACATAAATCAGAATAAGAATTCATGTCGACGTCCCGAGCTTAAGGGTTATAATGCCAAAAAGTTTCCAAAAAGGAATTAATTACATTCCTATCAAAATGAATGTAAGTCTATAGATTTACTCTACCCTGTGTAGAAATTAGACAAAAAATTCATATCTTGCTATTCCAATAGCACTCCTCACAGCTCAAGTATCAACCCTGACCCTAGTCCTCCATGCCAAAATGCACCTACAAGGACAAACCCCAAACCATGAGCATATAATAATCCATATTCAACACAATATGATTATAAAGCATAAATGCATAAACCATAAACAAAGCACTTCCTGTATTCCAATGCATTTAAAAAGCTCCATTTGGTTCTCCCTGTACCATAGCTCATAATCATAATCAATGGATCATATTATGGTTCCACAAATGTCATGACATATAACCATTGCATTCACACCAATAACCGATCCCTAGTCTGTTATAACAGTGTATTTTAATGCACCTCGCTTGTCATGACCGCGGTACTAATACCCCTCGCTTCAACATATCAGCGGCATTGAATAATCTCGCTCATAAATGTGACATGCGGCATTTACCCTCGCTTCACATTTTAGCGGCAAATATTCTTTCCTCGCTACGATGTGACAGCGGCAAGTATTCTATCATCGCTTCAAGGACAGCGGCAAAGCATATTAATCAAGACAATATAGTCAAATGATTAAAAGAATCAGAAATAATTGAATCAGAAATAAATTTTTCTTTATGAATAATACACCCAAAATCGATTTTAGTCCTAAATCTAGTGCTAGACAGAAAATAAAAAATGAATTCAATCAACCCAAATGGGAACAATTTAGAAAATAATTTTTTGGTCATATCTCAAGAGAAAACCAAAATATATTACAGAATGAATTTTATAAATTTTGTTCTGATCAAAATTCGTATATACCTTTTATACCATGTTTATATATATATATATATATATATATATATATATATATATATATATATATATATATATATATAATACAATAAAATTTAAATTAATCGAACAAATAGTAAAAAGGGGATTTGAATTGATTAACTACTACTAAGCAAAATCTTATGAATCAAACTAATTAACAAGATTAACTAATTATGATTAAAATTATAAGAAAAAAATGACTCTTGGTTTTTCAGTCGACTTTACCTTGGATTTATGCATTCAATCATCGATTATCACAAAAGATGTAATTTTTATTTGAATATTCATCATTAGAGATTTAACTCTTATCTTACCTTATGCCTAATTAGAAAAGCCGAAGCGTTCTAAATTCACTCGTATCGTTATATCCATCAAAACAACATCGGTTAAGATTAATATAACAATAGCTTTCAAATATAGTAAGAATGATGAAACTTAGACAACATAATCCAAGCGTCTATGTTTAATCTAGTCACGTGTTTTTCCTAAGAATTTAACAACACCAACAGCAGGCAAATCAATCTTAGTTGTTTCAAAGGCCAAGCATTATATTGCATGCAAAACCATTAGATAGCCAATCTAACAATCAAACATAACAGAGCATGAAAATCAGAAAAACACATGATACTCAATAAAAATTAATAAAGGAACATCAATATCATGAAAAACATAAAATCCAAGGTATTGTCTTCCTTTAACAAAGAATCAAAAGTGTTCAGCCTAGCATGACTAAATTGAAAACAATAAAAACTACTTTAGAAAACATCAAACTAATAGGAAAATGAAGAATTATTAAAGGGAATCACAATTCCGGAGCGTCACTTCCGTCTTCGTTCTTCGTTTTTCAAGTAATTTTTCAAAAGTTTGAGAGAAAATCTATTCTAATGTCTAAACTATGTTGGAATCCTCTAAAATAATTAAAGATAGGCTGATTTAAGGTCCCCAAATCATGCAAATAGGGTGAGAATCGGATATAGTAGGTAAAATCTATCCACGATGGTAAAAATCGAGTTTCCTTAAAAATCAGGATTCTAAAGGCGATCGATCGTTTCAAACTAGCGATCGATCGCTAGCTTCTTTTTTCAGCAGATTTCTTTGGCGATCGATTGCCTCTTTTGTAGCGATCGATCGCTTGGCTCCAGTAGACTTTGGCGATCGATCGCTTGCTCGTGATTTTCGTTGCTCAACTTCTTGTCCAAAGGCGATCGATCTCCTCTTCCATGCGATCGATCTCTTCTCCAAAATACATTTTAAGCCTTTTTCTTGATCTACCTTGAGTCCTTTTCAACTCCAAATATTTTCTTGATCTTAATTCGCCTTTTTTAGCTCGATTTCTTCGATTTCACCTACATTTACACAATTATACGATAGGTAGCATATGTATCGAATTATTCATCAAAACATACCAAATCGTAGACAATTAAGCGCAATAGATGTGTCTATTTCTAGTCACATCAAACTCCCACATACTTAGTCTTTACTCGACCTCGAGTAAATCAAACAAAACTCAAATCTTTTTGTTTGGCTCATAGGTTCATAACAAATTACTTGTCCTCACTTTAATGCCTCAACAATTATAAACATACGTAGTAATGAAAGGTGATGAAAGTTAACGGCGGAACAGGTTCACTCCCTAAACATTTCATACCTAACAAAGCAGTGAACATGCGTGTGTGGTCATAAACAAGTGTCATGTACAAATTATAGATGCAATAGATGCAAAGCCACAATACTCAAGTCATACACTAACATAAGTATAAGCTCACTTGCACACTCTTCTCCACTATCTTAGCCACTTATAAACATGAATCAAGTAGGTCTTAATTAGCTTGTAGCTTGGCCTAGGTTTTGTCTTATGAAAGAAAGGGTAAAGATGTATCAAACAAGAGAGTATAATGTTATGCACAATTTAAACTTCTCTTCTTGCATGATTTTTCAAACTTTTGTTTATTTTCACACCTTGTATGTTTTTGCAAGGTATATTTAAATCTTTTTTTGTGCATTGGCTCCCTTTGGAGTCATATTTTTATTTATTTTCTCAAGGCATCCCTTTTCTTTAATTCTTTTGACAATAAAGCTCACAAAACATACAATAATCACTGATAACATAAGTGCATGTGAATGAAACAAATCATACTCCCTTCAAAGGTATGGAATAGAATCATATTTAGGCTTACTAAGGAAGGATGACAAGGTAGTCAAGGAATGTTGAATTGGGGCCTTTAGTACGCTTTGCATACATCCATGCTTTTGCATTAAAGCTCAAAAAGGGTACTAATGATTGATTTTATTTACATGGTAGGCTTGAAAGGCTCAAAAGCATCAAAGATCGCCTATACCACTTTCATGTCGCCTCAAAGAGCATGTAGTTAAGTTCTAGCATGTTGTAAAGACTTCTTAAGACTGTCATAAAATTCACACACTATTCATTACGCTATGCACACTTCACAAGTCATGACAATTTCGTGCTCAAAATATTCAACTACTATGTCAAAGCACAATTTGCATTAGAATTCCAAGTGTTCCAAGGTTAACAATTCACCTATATTCAAAAACATGCATGCCATCAATTAGGTCTCATCATGGGCTATTCTAAGCATGCATTCATTAGTAACTACGAGCTTAAAATGTTTCAATTTTTTTGATTTTTTTGTATTTTATAATAGAAAAACAATAGCACACACTAATCCCTCCCCCATATTTAAATCTTACATTGTCCCCAATGTAAGGCAAAAATAAAAGAAAATAGAAAAGTCTAACTAATAAACAATAGAAATAGAAGGAACAGGAAAACGAACTCCCATTGGGTTGCCTCCCAAGCAGCGCCTCTGTTTAACGTCGGTGGCCCGACGCCAGTCCTCTATCAAGGTGGGTTATGCAGTGTCGCTCTATCTTTCTTCTTCCACCTCAATATCTTCTTTAGTCCTTTGAACTTTGGTTTGTTTGCCTTTGAGTGGTCGTCCTCAGTCTTTGTTCCTCCTCCAGCATTTGTTGATTGATGTGGTCTATTCGGAGGGTGTTTCTCTTCAATAGTAGGATCCTGTAAGTGAGAAGAGAGAGGATCAGCAGTATCATGAATAGATAAGGAAGCAATAGTATGGAAAGTATGCACAAGACTTGAGTCCATACCTTCTTTGTCATCAAGGTCATCAGTAGCCTTTCCCATCTCCCACAAATCATCATTATCAAAATCAGAATCACATTCATCATTGATGTCAATAGCATAACTAGATTGTTCATGTTCTTTAATGGTTTCGTAGATATTGAATTTTGCAACCTTACCATTAAACTCCATTGTTAGCATGCCGCTATTCACATCGATCACAGATTTAGAGGTTTTCAAGAATGGTTTCCCTAAAAGAATGGGGCTAGATGGGTCACCAATTTCCATGTCTAAGACATAGAAATATCTGGGGAAAACCAAATTCTCTACAAACACAAGTACATACTCTACTATCCCCCTAGGAATAACTGTGGACCTATCAACTAATTGAATCACAGTATTATTTCTTTTCAAAGGTCCAGGTTTCAGTTGAGTGTAGTGAGTAATGGCATGACCTTAATGGAAGATCCTAAATCGAGCATTGCCATCTCAATTCTAGTGGTTCCAATCACACAACGGATAGAGAACATACCAGGGTCCTTACACTTTGTGAGAATGCTTCTTTGGATGACCGTAGAAACATTCTCGCCTAGCTCAATCTTGGGACACCCTTTGCGTTCTTTGCTACTATCCACTTTCCATACCTCCTTCAAAAATCTAGCATATCGAGGCACTTTCTTTACGGCATCATGTAGTGGAGCGTTCACCTCACAGCGTCGGAAAGTTTTGTATAGTCCTTTGATACTATCGTCCTTCCTGTTTTCCTTAAATGCAAGGGGGAATTGGGGTTTATTTTATATTCAAAAAATTTAGGGAACATACCTCATGGTTCCTCCTCTTGCATGGGCTCCTCGATGATCGCCTCAGTCTTCTTCATCTCTTATTTCTTGGGTGGTGTCAGTACCACCTCTTCCTCAGCTTCATCTCCAATTGCCCCATTTGCGTAGTCAACCTCTGGATGCTCGCCATCGTTTCCTGTTGAAATTGCGGGCTGTTTTTAGCAATGACTTTAACAATATTCTCTAACCTGTTAGAAGGACCATGCACTGGTGGTGGTGGAGGTCTCTGATATGGCGGTCTATATGGTGGAGGTTGGTTCATTTGTTGATTCTCATAGCCTTGGTTTGGATGGTCCCTCCAACCTTGGTTGTAGTTGCTCGATTGATGGTCAGAGCCCCTTTGTGGTGGACCTGGGGAATCCTCCCGCTGCATTCACGTGCTCCGTAGATGTCTCTTGTAGGGATGGACATGCATCAGTGGGATGATTAACAGCTAGACAAATTCCACATGGCTTCATCTTCCCCACATTGCCACCTGCAAGATTACGCACAAGAAACATTACATCAATCAGTTGTTGTTCGAGATTTGACACGTTTACCTATTGTCTTGGCGATTGTCCATGTCGAACATGTCCAACTTGCTGGGAGTAAGGCAGCCATGTTTGCTATCAAGTTCCTTGCCTCATCCGTTGATTTGTCAATAAAAGCTCATCTGCTTGCCGCATCCACTAAGTTCCTGTCACCAGAAAGTAAACCTTCATAGAAATATTGAATTAAAGGTGTTCACTTATCTGATGTTGTGGGCAGCTTGCACACAACTTCTTAAAACGTTCCTAGTACTCGTGCAACGACTCCTCTTGGTAGGTATTGCTTCACACCGTAGATATCCTTCCTTATGTTTGTTGCCCTTGAAGCTGGGAAGTACTTCTCTAGGACTCTTTGCAAATCCCTCCACGTGGTGATGGAGCCGGAGGGTAAGTAGAATAGCCAATCTTCAGCAGCATCCTTTACAAAGAATGGAAAGGCTCTCAGTTTGATTTGTTCCTCCGTTACGCCAGTTGGCTTCATAGTAGTGCATACCACATGGAATTCCATCAAGTGCTTGTGCGGATTCTCACCTGCAAGACCATGAAAAGATGGCAATAAATGGATTAGACCAGATTTAAGTTCGAAATTTACGTTATTTGCAAGTGCAGGGAAACTGAGGCAGAGAGGTTGTTGATCCAAGTTAGGATTCGCCAACTGTCTCAAGCTTTGATTTGCAGCCATGTTGTTCCTCTCTTTTCCTTCCTCAAGTATCATTGCTTCTCTTCTTCTCCGATGTAGTATCCTCTTGATCTCAGGATCGTAGTGAAATTTATCTTCGTGATTAGACGATTCAAATGTACTCATCAACAAACCAAAGTAGTAGTGCGGGATGATAATTAAAAAAAATTAACACAAAAAAGATACCAATGCCTTCCCCAGCAACGACGCCAAAATTTGGTTGCACTTATCGTGTACGCCCAAATTAACCCTTCTCAAGTTAATAGCAATAAATATGTAGTAGCATGAGTAGGGATCGATCCCACAGGGAATTATGTACTTTTCGTGTAAATTAATCGAACAAATAGTAAAAAAGGGATTTTGAATTGATTAACTACTACTAAGCAAAATCTTATGAATCAAACTAATTAGCAAGATTAACTAAGAGTGATTAAAATTATAAGAGAAAAACGATTCTTGGTTTTTCAGTCGACTTTACCTTGGATTTATGCATTCAATCATCGATTATCAGAAGAAACTTAATTTTTATTTGAATATTCATCATTAGAGATTCAACTCTAATCATACCTTATGCCTAGTTAAAATATCCCAAGCGTTCTAAATTAACCCGTATTGTTATATCGATCAAAACAACAGTAATTAAGATTAGTATTAACAATAGCTTTCAAATCAAGTAAGAATGATGAAACGTAGACAACATACTATACAAGCGTCTATGTTAATTTAGTCGCGTGTTTTTCCTAAGAATTTAACAATACCAACAACAGACAATTATCAATCTTAGTTGTTTCAAAGGCCAAACATTAGATTGCATGCAAAAATCATTGGATGGTCCATCTAACAATCAAACATAACATTCATAGCATGAAAATCAGAAAAAACACATGATACTCAATAACAATTAATAAAGGAACATCAATCTCATGAAAAACATAAAATCCAAGGTATTGTCTTCATTTAATCAAGAATCAAAAGTGTTCAGCCTAGCATGACTAAATTGAAAACAATAAAAACTACTTTAAAAAACAACAAACTAATAAGAAAATGAAGAGTTATTAAAGGGAATCACAATTCCGGAGCGTCACTTCTGTCTTCGTTCTTCAAGTCGTTCTTCAAAAGTTTGAGAGAAAATCTATTCTAATGTCTAAACTATGCTGGAATCCTCTAAAATAATGAAAGATGGGCTGATTTAAGGTCCCCAAATCGTGCAAATAGGGTGGGAATCGGATAAAGTAGGTAAAAATCTATCCAAGATGGTAAAAATCGAGTTTCCTTAAAAATCAGGATTCTACGGGCGATCGATCGCTTCAAACTAGCGATTGATCGCTAGCTTCTTTTTTGCAGCAGATTTCTTTGGGCGATCTATCGCCTCTTTTGTAGTGATAGATCGCTTGGCTCCAGTAGACTTTGGGGATCGATCGCCTCCTTTGTAGCGAACGATCGCTTGCCTGTGATTTTGTTGCTCAACTTTCTGCCCAAAGGCGATCGATCTCCTCTTCCATGCGATCGGCCTCTTCTCCAAAATTACATTTTAAGCTAGCTTCTTGATCTACCTTGAGTCCTTTTCATCTCCAAATCTTTTCTTGATCTTTATTCGCCTTTTTTAGCTCGATTTCACCTACATTTAAACAACTATACAATTAGGTAGCATATGTATCGAATTATCCATCAAAACATACCAAATCATAGACAATTAAGGGTAATAGATGTGTCTATTTCTATCACATCACACACCCAACAATGGAGGCACAATATCTCAAAACACCAATCACTGGTGATCTCAAATTTGGTCAAACTCTACTCAATCAATATATCAACAATTTAAGACTTCAAGTCTCGTACATCTTTTTGTACTAAATTCAAATACGACAACAATATATTATTCGTAAGACGCCACAATAATATTTATCTATGCTCGTACGTCACACGTACCTTAAAGGTCGACAACATGATTTAAACATCATCGACGATCGGAGGTTCTTATAATATCTATATTGAATATCATGATAGCAATAATTCTCAACGGTCTCATTATATCACACAAATTGGCATGCCTCCTATCATAACCAGTCATGATTTATCATACTCCTTATGCTACTCAAATCATCCCATTTTATTCTTTTAATCCGAGTTATCAATAAACTTAAGCATATATCACATATCTTTCTAAAGTTGAATCATGCATCCTTATTTCATTGACAACAAATTTCTATGATAACCTTTAAATCATTTAATTTACTTTCATTAGCATAACCCTTTATGCTCAATATCACATCTCAAATCCAAACAAATCAAAACAATAAACATTTATGGGCCAATAGAGTCATCCCATAAAATTGATGAAAAAACAATATTTTTCATTTTCGACCGATCGGTGGTGATCCCTACCGATCGATCGGTAGAACACAAAAATTCAATCCTATGCAACGCGCTTTACCGATCGATCGGTACACTACTACCGATCGATCGTTAGGCCCCGAACTTCAAAAAACACCATTGGTAGCACTTATCGTGTACGCCCAAATTAACCCCACTCAATCCTCAAGATTGATAACAATAATGTAGTAGTGTGAGTAGGGATCGATCCCACGAGGAGGTGTGAATCTTTGTGTTAATGAAAATCAAAACAAAAGAATAATAAATGATGGGGTTGCGAGGTTGTATTATACTAACTAAAATTTAAAACAAAGATTAACTAATGAAAGCGATTCTTGGTATCGGTCGACTCTACCTTGGATATTATCATCTATTTCATCGATTCACAAAAGACTCAATTTTACTTGAATATTCATCAATTGGAAATCTAATTCCTCCCCCACCTTATTCATTGTCAATTAGTCCCAAGCGTTCTAATTTAACTTTCACCAATCAATCAATCTCTATATGCATATTCAAGATTAAAATCATGACATCATTCAAAACTAGTGAGCGGTGAATCTAAACAACATAAACACAAGCGGTTTATATATTTTAGTCAATGGTTTTCCCTAAGAATTTAATAACACCAACAGCAGGCAATTATCGATCTTAGTTGCTTCTTCAATTAGATTACTCAAACAATCTCTTATTTGATATCCAATTAGCAATAGATTATATGCAAGTTACTAGGTTGTCAATCCAATAAACAAACATCAATCATATCAACAAAATCAGAAAAACAATGAATTCAATAAACCGATAAACAAAAGCATATGAATCTCCCCAAGATAAATAAATCCAAGGTTTTGTCTTCCTCAACCAAGAATTAAGACTAGCTACACATAATTCAAAACAAAACTATAAATAAAAACAAGGGAAAGAAAACTAATCCGATCTCCGCTCGTCGAGGTGTCAATCCCGCCTTCGCTTCGATCTTCGTAGCCGTTCTTCAACAAAATTGAAAAGAAAATATAAAACTATTCTAAAATTATTCTACCCTAAATATCTAGATGGTATAAGGTCTGATTTTCGTCCATATATGTATAGGGAGGCTGATAGAGTAGGTTAGAATCCATGTGGGAAGGAAAGAAATCAAGAATTTTAACTTTCCAAAATCATATTGGCGTAATTACGCCTAAAATGGCGTAACTACACCTAAATTCCCGTAGCACTGGCGTAGGTACGCCTGAAATGGCGTCTTTACGCCTGATTTTCCATTTTTCTGGCGAGTTTCGTATTTTTGCCGTAACTTTCTCGTACGGACTCCGAATTTGATGAATCAGCTGTCCACGCGAAGATAACTCAAACTTCTACAACTTTTATATGGACCACATTTCCAAAACCTGGCTCGAACATATAGAAATTTGAGGAGAGAGGAGCAACATGTGTCTTGGATTCTGGTTTTTTCCTCTTTTCTTCAACTTTAGTCATTCTTTCATCATTTTAGCTTGATTTCTTCACATTTTCCTACATTTACACAAATATACGATTATGTAGCATATGTATCAATTTATCAATCAAAATATACCAAATCATAGATAATTAAGCACAATAGATGTGTCTATTTCTAGTCACATCAACCATTTTCTAACACTTCAAAACCTTCCTACACACCAATACCAACACAAACCTTCCATCAAGACACCAAAACATGCAATAAAACGCAATAAGTGGTGAACACAAAGTAATACATGTTTTGTACCATAATCCTTACAACCAATAAACCCATAAAAAATCATGCTTTTCGAAACTTAAAAAACACCAAGAATATGCTCAATATTCATGCCCAAATTCAATTAGAAACACTTATAAAGCATAGAAGTGCACTTACCCCTAGTATTCTTTATCGATAACAACTTGGATGAAGGAAAGTAAAATTGAGCACCAAGAGGGGAGAATACGGCGTGAAGTTTGGAAGAGGGGAAATGGTGAAAGTGATTTGGTGTTCTAACACCTTGTGCACTCTTCCAAACAAGATTACATTCTCAATATTTGCACAAAAGTCCTCACAATAAATTAGAATGCATAATCTTCCAGAACATAACTTGTATTATGATTTTAAACCATACTCGATTTTTATTCTCATTCCAAGCCTCAGATTCATTTTACCACAATTAACTCCGAGTATTATTCATATTATTAAAATCGAGCTTCACAAAAAAATCCCCAACATAAACTATTCCACGAAATTATTTATTCTGAAATTCCACAACTAACTCATCATTTACTTCAACTAAAACAACTAATTATTATAATTAGTTCAGGGTATCATAATTCTCCCCGACTAATAAAATTTCGTCCCCAAAATTTACATGCACACGTACCAGAAGTACCAAACCTTCATACTATCACATACATCGCCCCCTTTCACATGTAGTAATGATTCATGAACACATCAAGCATACTCTACCTAAAGAGTTGAATGTCAATTCCACCAATTCATGAACGGAGACAGGTCCAAAACACTAGAGCATCCACTTGGAATGTTAATATTCATCGAGGCTAACTAGCAAAAGCAGTTTGAGTCTACCTCAAACGATTCAATTCGAATCATCTCTGGTTCACTTACCAAGACTATATCTGTAACAGCTTGACAAAATTGAGATTTAACATCAATTTCATAATGCTTCCAATGAAGTGTACATTATACTTGTTTATTATTATACAAACCTACCATCGACAACACAAATCAAATCAAGTAGATTCACACTCGGACATACATGTGGTACAACCACTTAGTTGCATTCCGTTCCCCATTCTTGAATCTCTATTACTAGTATAGTAATACAATTCGAATACAAAATTGAGTCATAAATCACTCAAGTTGCTCGACCCAACTCGTCAAAACAGACACATATCTAAACATATATTAAAATTAGTGCAATACAAGAATCCTATCTTGGTCCAACGCATTGATGACTAAACTTGTGATATCACGATATCACACACAAAATACATAACACTTATGTCTTCTCACAACATGAATCAAACTCTCAATACATGACTTTCTAATTCATCACATGCTTACATTTCATAATCTATGAATTCGAAGCAAATTACTATCACATTACGATCGTCATCAGATAAACTGATTCACAAGAGTAAAAAATTAATACACGTAATAATTCGGATAACCCATACAACAATGTCAAAAGCATTGTTAATGCCAGGGTCCACTTTTATCTATAATCTTGGGTTAGTGTCAACAAACTACCACTTATTATGCATCACATCTAAATTCGCAGTCGCCCATGAGTATATATGCACATCATCTCAGTTATTCTTTCGTGTTAGGTATCTTAAAGAATTCTCTGTCATGTACACAATTCATGTACGGGGTGAGTGTGGATTTTACACTTATATTGCTATGAATTTATATGCATTTTATTATGATTCTTGGACGATAATATGCTTTTTTGTGTTGTTTTTGTATGTTCCAGGAATAAATGTAGAAATGCATAAAAACGGAGGATTTGAGCTAATTAACGATGAAAAGTACCAAATCGAGTGAACATGTCGAAGAAGGAGAACTTGAGTTTTGTAAAAAAAAAATTACTATTCAAGCAATCGATTGCCATGGGACGGAGATCGATTGCCGATGGTAGAAAAACTTGGAGATTGATCGCTGAGAAATGGAGATCGATTGCCAAATGCTGGAATTTCGAGATTTTGTTTCCTATTTGAAGATTTTGTGTCCAAAACACAAGAACTCTTCCCCCATTACTTAAAGGAGCAAGTTGGACGAAAATTCAGACTTTTGGACCATATATCACCCTAGGATAGCCTCCATTCACCCATCCACATCCACCAACATCCATCTCCATCCATCAAACATCCTAGGCTTTTGGAACATCTTCAACAAGGAGATTCAAGAGGCGATTGAGAAGGAAGCGAGAGAGGAAGCAATGATCCACTAACGAAGTCAACATCGGGAGTTTTTTGTGTCTTCAATTATTAGTTTGATTTGTTTTAATTTATTATGTTGAACTAAAATTGTTCATAAAGACTAGGGGATCCATTGGTTTGATCATATGACTTTTCTATTAAACTTGATTGAATTCCTTTATCCTATGTATATGTCTTATGATTTTAATGCTTTCAAGGGATTAGCTATCCTTTGAATTATGTTAGTATTGCTATTGAGATTGAGAGATAATATTGTGATACGGAATTAATAATGCATATCATGGATTTCAGACCGATATCGAGAAATGGCGTCAAATACATGTGTAACAGCTATAGATATCTAGTAATCGAAAGATAGAAGTTTTCACAAAGCTTTTGCGATATTAATTTGTTAAATAAGTCAACGAGAGTTACTTACTGCAAATTGATGTTAGGTTTAATATAGCTCGAGAGAGTGTATTAGATATTTCTGGAAAACTTTTCAACTTAAGATATATGAATATTCAATTGAGGATCTTCGGATTACATCGGTGAACCAACATCTTGATAATCTTCTCTTATGGATTTTTCTTGTCATCTTTGGTTTGCTTGGTTGTATTATTATTATTAGTAATTTAACTTAGTTTAATTATTTAATCCAATATCGTTGGTTAAATATAGTTTAAAAATTATTATTTGGTACTTGTTTGTTAGTCCCCGTGGGTTCGACAATCCTTATTCTTCATATCTATACTAAAACTTGACACTGTGCATTTACTGTATAATCGCGCTACACTGAAATTTACTATTTAAATAAATCACGATCAAGTTTTTGGTGCCGTTTCCGGGGACTAATTTTAGTAACATCATACGAGATTCTTTGACTGTAATTTAACCACTATTTTTGTTTATTTGTTTATTTCAAAAAAAAATATTTTATTTTGTTTTTGTTTTGTTTTCTTGCGAGGTACATGTGATGTCCCATCAACAAGTCTTCACAAGATTTGCCCAACAACCTTCAGAGCCATTCTATGCAGCGTGGGATATAATCAACAATTTGACAACCACTTTCTGGTATCATAACTATTCGAACTATACTATTATGTAATTTTTCTACAATGTTTAGATGTAGAGACACAATGATGGGTATTTAGTGGAGCTTTGGCAATTGGGAGTCACCTGTTTGATAGAGATGAATATGGTGTGCTGCACCTATTCAATGACATGGCGGACTTCGACTACCATTGCCATTGAGATCCTTAATTTCAAGGTTGAAGCCACCAATACCCTCCAGAGCCTCGCTACCCTCATGATACACCCCAACCATTTGAACATCATGAAGAGATGATAGATAGTTCTGTAGACGTCACGACTCAGTTAGAGGATACCTTAATAAGATTCAAGGCATCAACTGAGAACAGTTTGGAGAGCCACGCCAACTCTATGCATCACCTGAAGCAGCAAATAGCGGTCCTTATGGAAACTATTTCAACGAGCTGCCAAGAGAAAGAGACGAGAGCTACAAATCAAGAGGTGATGAATCGAGTTGGGTTACATGATGATGATCACTCAACCAACTAAGTTTGGGGAGTGATCCAAATAATATGGAAGAATTGAGGGAATGCGAGCCTCCTACAGTAAATGAGCTACATTGGAGGAATTATCCGAGGAATTCCCATGTGAAGATGAGCCTGGTGTGAAGTTTGAGGATGAGCTGATTTTCAAGAATGTTAATATGAGCCTATCGACGGTGAAGTGTTATATGCCATATGTTGATGCATTCTTCCCATCGATGCCAACTTCACCATACTACGCCCTTCATGAGATGAAGCAAAGGCAAGTATCCTTCTGCCATGACTACCAATTCATAAAGAGTGTTGTTGGAGCGATGAGCTTACATTGTTCATACATTGCCAAGATTTAGGGCATACTGAATGAAGACTCATTTGTGGTATCATATGATACTTACTATGTGCGACATCTGCTCTTTGGTGGTTGCTTTTGATGGTCAAGCCGATGACTAAAAATCAGCGCTTCTTGGGAGGCAACCCAAGCCATATCTTTTCTTATTTCATTTTCAGTCTTTACTTTTAGTTTTTATTATCTCTAGAGTCGATTATTTTATTAGTTGCATTTTTCTCTTGCTAGAAACTCAGTTGGAGTGAGAAATCCCTGCAGCAGCCGAGCTTTCAATAGCCAATCTTTCTCAACCCTCATGCAAGCATCTTGATCAGAGGAGTTTACTGTTTCCCTTTTGATTATTTTAAACATTGAGGACAATGTTTCATTTAAGTTTGGGAGAATGGCTTACATGTTGAATAGTGATAATTGTTGCGAACTTGACGATTTATATTGAGCATCTTAGAGTACCCTAGAACCTATTTGATGATGACACTTTGAGGCAAAATTTTATAATTACAAACTTGACTTGAAAATGATTTAGGCGATCATTGAAAAGTTCGAGCCTTTCAAGCTTACCTAGTCTATATCCATTACTAGTGTCCCATTTTGAGCTTTATTGAAAAAAGAATGATATAAGCATTGCATATAATTAGTCTCACATTCAACATTTATTGATAAATTCATTATGCATACCCTATTATGAGCCTAAAATGAAAAATTTATCCTCACCATAAGGGAGTATAATAAATCTCATTCAATGCACGTAAATTTTTATATTTTGATGAGCTTAGTGAAAAATTTTGTTGAATGAGCAAAAGAAAAGGAAAAAAAATCCCTAAGAAAATATTATACAATAAGACCAAAAGTTGCCAAGGCGATAAACAATTAGAAGAGAAGCTTGATATGTGCTGAAATATGAACGTTACAATATTATACTCTCTTGTTTGCGCTTATCCTATCTATTCTTTGTACCTGTCACCAAATGTCTAACATTACAAGCTTAAAAATACCTATTGATTCAAGTCTAGGACGTGACTACATTAATGGAGAAGTGTTTGAGAATAGGCATATGGGGTGCTCAACGATAATATTGATTTTGAGTTGATTAGCATAATTTGATCTTGAAGATGTGTAAGAAAATTGAGATTGACAATAGCACACACGCACGTTCCGAGTTTGAGATATGTTGTTTGATATAGGGGAAAACATGTCTTGGTCAATTTGTTGATTGATTCTTGTCTGTTTGTGAGTGAGATGTCTGAGCTATTTAGTAACCATGACTTGATCCATTTGAATTATCAATGTTGAACTCTACATTTGACCTTTGCTTGGACAAGGACGATCAAGTCTAAGTTTGGGGAAGTTGATAAGTGTGGATTTTTTACACTTATATTATATGCATTTTATTATGATTCTTGGACGATATTATGTGTTTTCGTGTTGTGTTTGTATGTTCCAGGAATAAAGGTATAAATGCTTAAAAGTGGAGGATTTGAGCTAATTAACGATGAAAATGACCAAATCGAGCGAACATGTCGAAGAAGGACAACTTGAGTCTTGTAAAATAAAAAAATATTACTATTCATGCGGTCGATCGCCATGGGACGGAGATCGATTGCCAATGGCAGAAAAACTTGGAGATCGATCGCTGAGAAACGGAGATCGATCGCCATATGCTGAAATTTCGTGATTTTGTTTCCTATTTGAAGATTTTGTATCATAAAACACAAGAACTCTTCCCCCATTATTTAAAGGAGCAAGTTGGATTTAAAGGAGCAATTTGGACGAAAGTTCAGACTTTTGGACCATATTTCACCCTAGGATAGCCTCCATTCACCCATCCACATCCACTAACATCCACCTCCATCCATCAAACATCCTAGGATTTTGGAACATCTTCAATAAGGACATTCAAGAGGCGATTGAGAAGGAAGCGGGAGAGGAAGCAAGGATCTACGAATGAAGTCAACATCGGGAGTTTTTCTTTGTCTTTAATTATTAATTTTGATTTTTTTGACTTATTATGGTGAGCTAAGATTGTTTATCAAGACTAGGGGATCTATTGGTTTGATCATATGACTTTTTCTATTAAACTTGATTGAATACCTGCATCCTATGTATAAGTCTTATGATTTTAATGCTTTTAAGGGATTAGCTATCCTTTGAATGATGTTATTATTGCGACTGAGATTGAGAGATAATATTGTGAATGGAATTAATAACGCATATCATGGATTTCAGACCGATATCAAGAGATGACGTCAAATACATGTGTGATAGCTATAGATATCTAGTAATCGAAAGCTAGAAGTTTTCACAAAGCTTTTACGATATAATTTGTTAAATAAATGAATGAGGGTTACTTACTGCAAATGATGTTAGGTTTAATATAGCTCGAGAGAGTGTATTAGATATTTCTGGAAAACTCGTCACCTTAGAGATATATGTATAATCAATTGAGAGTCATGGGATTACATTGGTAAACCGACATCTTGATAATCTTCTCTTGTGGATTTTTCTTGTTATATTTGGTTTGCTTGGTTGGATTATTATTAGATTTAATTTAGTTTAATTGTTTAATCCAATATCGTAGGTTAAATATAGTTTAAAGCATCTTATTTGGTACTTGTTTGTTAGTCCATACGGGTTCGATAATCCGTATTCTTTCTATCTATACTAAAACTTGACACCGTGCACTTGCGGTATAATCGTGCTACACTGAAATTTACTGTTTAAATAAATCACGATTATTATCACACCCCATCTATCATCATGCAATTTCATTATTCCCACATGTTCTTCTCATTTTTATCTCATATCGAAATCAACCACATTACATATTACATTTACCTCATGCAGTGTAATGAACCATCATAATTCACAAAATCGTTTTCACATAGCTTTCATATTATTCTTTTCTCAATATCAATTTCATGAAATTGCAGTAGTATGATTATCATACATAATTTCATACATGTATAGATGCAATCATCAACAAGGTATATATCAGCATCATATCATTAGCATTGTGCACAACACAGTACTCATATGCTCTTAAGCATCGATCTATCCATATCTCATTACACAGCTATCATCTGGTACAAAACAAGTACTAGAAATAAACTCATAAGTATACACATATCATAATCACACACCTTGTCAGTTACGCATTTTTGTACAACATGCTACAACATACAACCATGTATTGATGTGATTACATTTAACACAAGAATGAATACAACAATACTCCTTTTTTTTAATCATTAACTCAGTAGTATCCAACGAGTTCTTAGACATCATTCTCATCACATATTATCATTTGACTATTATCTAGTGTCAAGTCGTTAAAACACTCATAGTAATTACCACATGCATATATTATCATATATATACATCTCAATCGCTATCTCAGCACCAGAAGATAATAATAGCATAATCGTGAATGTTTATTCTTGCCTTGCACTTATTCACACCCTAACATTGTTTTATTGTTATGAAAAATCATCATTAATCATCACATGATTAGTTCTCAACATTGTTATTTTGCATTATTAATAATATCATAATTTCCCATTTATCGATGACATTCAAATTAACTCCGTCAATTATGGACGTTCACAACGATCACATGTCTATCATTATAATACACATCTTCAATACATGACGGTCAAATAATACTCATCGTCAATACATGATGGTCCAGTATTGCTCATCTTCAGTACATGACGGTCCAATAATACGCATCGTTAATACATGATGGTCCAATAATAATACCCCCGCTTCGTGTAACAGTTTCAAGTATTCTATTATCATATTGCTTGATAATAATTCAATATCAATGCATGTGTTTAATTTCACATATAACTGCATTCTCATAATCATAACGTAACCATACCTGATCCTCACCGTCTGTTGTCACATATCAACATCACAGTATTGTCCATCATTTCCTGTCATCAGACATCATATCTTGTTTCTCACTTTCTAATTTCCCTACGAATTCAGGTTTCTCAACACCGTATACATATATAGCAAGTGCATAACTTTAATAAAATTCATTTATTCTTTCATTAGCAACAACGTCAAGTTACTATCAACACTGAACCCTATCAGTATAGTATATCATTCCTTCTCAATTTAACGAATCATTATTACTACCACAACGGTCAAATCATTGTATACTATTAGACAAGTTACGTGTCTATTGCACCTCCTCAAACAATTCCACTTCAATGGGCATGTTTCTTAGAACCATTGGTTATTTCTCAATATCACGTTCTTCGAATTTTAAATAATCCTACAACGATGATGGTTATCAATAACACAAATCTCAATTGCTTCATATCACAAAATACAACAAAATACAGATAGAAGCAATTGTCGTGCCACACGAGCGCAAAATTACAATCATGTAAAAATAATATGCTATTCAGTTCTCTCAATACTACCTAGGCCCTTAAACGGCCTGAAGAGCTAACCACTGCTCTGATACCACTAATGTAAGATCCCAACTCCTAATCTCGTCATTAGTGCATTTATCATCGTCATTAGTTCTTACATTTATATCATTAGGGAATTCTCATTACATGCGCGTACTTATGATATAACCTCTACAAAATGTTCATTGGAATTCCCCCAACACGAATAGGATAACATAAACATATACACTTTATAATGCACTTATATATGTTCTCAATTCCTTATGCAACTTATCCCTCAATTAAATTGTACATAACACCCAAATATAAAAGAAAGATCTCAAAACATTTATACATGACATATACACATATTCATGATGAGTACCTGTTGCGCACCGAAAACCAATCATTCAGGAAGGAGGTCCTTCCAAGATTGCTCCCACCAAGAGGAGAAAGCCTTAAGTGGTGAGTGACTCTGAACAGACCATCTCAGAATCTGCTGAGTCATCTCCTCCTCCTCCACCAAAGAAAACAAGAACCAAAAAGGGGAACTCTGTTGTATCCAAGAAGCCAACTCATGCTGCTGCCATAGCAATCCAAGCAGAGGCAACATCTGCTGATCCAGTTACTAGCTCAAAAGTATTCACAGATTGTGGAAGTGGTCGAGGTTGCTGCAGAGGAACCTACTGTTGATCCTACTGGTCCTCCAAGTTCAATTCTCACCGTCTCTTCTACACCACCAGAGCCAATGGACATCACGGCTAATGCCGCAGTGACCACTGTATCAACCATTGTCGAGCTACCACTTAGTGCTCACCGAGGAGCCGGATCTTTTGCCCTCAGTCTGCGACCACCTAAAATTGGCTGCTCCATATGCCTTCCTCCTTACAGTCATGAAGGAAGAGGAAAATCTCATATGGAACCCATCTCAACTCCAGTGGCAACAAAAATCTTTTTGGTGCTTGAAGGGGTGGAAACACAAGTTAAAGCCCAACTGGAATTGTTTGACTGATGGGTGCGGGCTCGTCTGAATATCAGACTAAATGACTTAAACCGAATTCTCAAGCATGCAAGCAATGACGAAAATCTCATCCTTGAGTTTTACAGATCCAAGATGTTGGGTCTGCGACTGAGAGAAGACTTCCGACTTATAAAGTACATCAGTGGACTTGAGATTCTTGTCAAGTCAAGGGAAAAGGAATGTAATCCAATCTCTCGCACCGCTACCAACGACATAGCGGTTCTCCACTCCTTTGAATCCAAATTTACCTTGGCTGAGAGGACTTTTCATGATCTCAAGGTCACCTTGGGCTTGCACTCCTGCTCTAACCAGTTGGGTGCAGTTTCTGCAGAAGTCACTAATCAGAGAATGGTTGATGTCCCATCACAGGTTTCCTTGGTAAGTGTTTCTTCTACCGTCTCTATAGCCGTAGAACAACCTTTTACCTCTTTTGAACCCCTTATTTTTTGTCCAATAAACATTCATACTACGGATGATGATCCCTTAAATGTTGACACCGTCATTGAATTGGTTGTTCATCAAGTCAACTCACATCAGATGATGATTCTACTGATCACATGACTACCTCAACCAATGCCTTAACCATCATTACATCTCGTCCTCAACCCACACAACCCCAATTTATCATTGCACCCACTACTGCCCAATTTTTTCCAGCCCCGTTGATTGAACCGCTGAATCAAATTCCATTTAATCTTACAAACTTTTCCATACCAACAACTCACCTATCCCCACTGCCTTCTTGCCTAGAAATCCCTGTTAGGGAGTTGATCACAAGTGATGCTCCTGCTGAGTTCACTATTTTGATTGAGATTGCTTCGTCTGCTGATGTTCCTCCTGTTATATCTGTTGATGTATCTGCTGCTCTTCCTCCTGCCTCACCAGTCACTGCTGTAGCTGAATCCGATCGAGCTGGCCCATCTACTTTTGCATAGACTCTCGACAGCGATCAACCTGAGGATCTGTTTGACTTCCCTGAACTTGAAGCTGAAGATTTCTGTGATTGGCCAGCTAAATCAGTTGTTAACCATCATTTCCAATCTTGATAGTGAAATTCAAAAGCTGAAACATGAAGAAAGAGACGCCTGTCATGAGATTGGAAATTTACGACGACATACTGACTCGCAGTTTCAGGATATCACTCGAGATGTCACAAGTCTATTAGAGAAGGTCACAAGGTTTCAAAAGTTCGTCATCAACACCTTCTCAGACTCCTTCTCCAAGCTGGGCAAACAAAGCTTGAACTCAGCCAGTAGAATGAATCTCTGCATACTGCTACATCACTGGAGATTGGAGGAAAGATTGAAGACAATCACATAAAATTCTCAGAGCAGATGACCAACATGCAAGCAGCCTTTGCAACTCAATTAGAAGATTTGAGCAACAGTTTGCTAACTGTTAGTCGCTCAGGTCAAAGGCTGCCGGCATCCAGCAGACAACACGAGCCATCCAGAGGAGATCAAGTCCAAAGAGGCAATCCTTTGCTGGACGAGGGCAACCAAGCCCGCAGAGACCTTCCTCCCAGCAGAGAACACCAAGCTCAAGACAACAATCACCTAGTTTCCAATGATTGTAGGGATATATTCCCTGTACAGCAAAGAGGAGCTGTTCTGTTGATTCCTCTAAGCTTCTTAATTCTTTTGGAGTTTTGCTTGGTAGTACCACTCCGCGAGTTTTACCTTAAGAAATGGCATTCTCCTAGACCCATCTCGATTGCATGAGCTTTATATTCTTGGATAAGCATTTCTCTATATGGGCTCGGTATTTTGGCAAAGAACAGTTCTGCTGCATCTTTTTCTTCTATCGTTGCCTTCCATCTATTCTATGTAAAAAGTTTGATGTACTCATCTGCATAATAGATATCATGTAGTTCCAGGCTAATTAGAGTTTGTCTATATTTTTTAGCCTTTTCTTCCTCCATTCCTTCGAAGATTGAGTACCCGTCAGTAGTGCGGTCAAAAATGTCACGCCCCGAGACCGGGCGCGTGACACCGGCGTCGAATCCAAACATGATATTTGGACACAACAAGCCTCGTGTACAGATCTATATTCAAACCAGTCTTTTATTCCATAATCAAATAAAATGTCATTACAACTTCAAATACGAGATCCAAATGTCTCGTTCAAAACAAATTGCGGAAACGTAAATAAGTAATAAATCTTCTCGAGACTTCTAGTGGATCACCATCCCCAGAATTGCTCTTGTTCCTCTTCTTCGATATCTTCTTCCTCGATTTTGTCTGGGAGGGGAGGTAAGGGGGGTGAGTGTTTGGGAAAACACCCAGCAAGTAGGGGCCGATTGAACAGTAAAAACACATATAGCTTTATAACAGATATCATTTTAAACAATTCTAAAATCATAGATCTTGGCATAAAAACACATAAACACCTTTATCCACATATTCACATAAACTTATTGGATTCACGAGGTGGCTCCCGTGGCATAGCACTTTGCTCTTAAGGATCAAGAGGTGGCTCCCATGAATGTGGCACGTCCACATCATGTAGCACTTTGCCCCGCCGAATCAAGAGGTGGCTCCTACTCACGTAGCACTTTGCTCCGCAAAGTCCTTCGTTCATGATCATGTCACATACTTATTTGATTTAAAAACATGATTTTCATAGGGTTGTTCAATCGATATTTAAAGCATAAATATAGTTTTAAAAACGAATGGAAGTTGTAGCAAAAACCCACTTATCGTTGGAAGTACGCGTGAAGGATGAATTCCGGGAGAAATAGCACAAGAGTTCTTCCTCCTTGCCTTGAGAAAAACGAAATCTGAGTGTGTGTATTGTGTGTGAGTTCCGAATTTTAGGTGATGAAAGAAGTGCAATTCCTCTCTTTCTTTGGTATGATATATAATGGTAGAAGGTTGGTTGTTGGTTAATTTAGGCTAGTGTATGAAATAAGGGTCTAAATCCCATAACACAAGTCTCCCATTTTGGATACTTTTTATTGGTAATTAAAAGTTGATAATGTTAATTGGGTAAAAGTTTAGGTGATAAAGTGGGGGGCATAAATTTGGGGTTTTTACATCCCTCCATCTTTATTGGAAGTTTCGTCCTCGAAACTTGGATCAACTTGGTTTAGAAAGAGGTATGGGTATTTCTTTCGCATCTTTTCTTGCAGCTCCCATGTGGCTTCCCTTTCAGTGTGATTTGACCATTGAACCTTGACGTAAGGTATAGTTCTCCGCCTCAATATTTGATCTTTAGTGTCCACGATTCGGATCGAAATTTCTTCGTACTTCAGAGTCTCATCCAAGCTCCCTTGATCCACCAGGGTGTTGATTCGAGTATATGGCTGGGATTGGCAATGTACTTCCTTAGTTGTGACACGTGGAAGACATTATGAATTATGGATAGACTTGGAGGTAGTGCTATTCGGTAAGCCAATGTTCCAACTTTCTCAAGAACTTTGAAGGGTCTCACGTATCTCGGCCTCAGCTTTCCCGCCTTGTCAAAACGGACGACTCCTTTCATGGGTGAAACCTTCACGTAGACTTTTTCGCCAACGTTGAATTCTAATGGTCTTCTCTTCATGTCGGCCCAACTCTTTGTCGATCTTGGGCTGCCTTGAGCCTTTCTCTAATGATAATGATTTTGTCAGTGGTGGTTTGTATTAATTCCGGGCCGGTGATGGCCCTTTCTCCTACCTCGTCCCAGTATAGGGGCGATCGGCATTTGCGCCCATTTAATGCTTCGTACGGCGCCATTCCTATGCTGCTATGATAACTGTTGTTGTATGCAAATTCGACTAAAGGTAATAGTTCGCTCCAGTTTGCCCTGAAATCCATGGTGCAAGCTCTCAGCATGTCCTCAAGAGTTTGGATGGTCCTTTCTGTCTGTCCATCGGTTTGCGGGTGGTAAGCTGTGCTAAGTGTCACCTTGCTTCCCATTGCCTGTTGAAAACTTTTCCAAAATCGGGATACGAATCTGGGGTCTCTGTCTGATAAGATGCTCACTGGAACTCCATGCAGTCGTACAATTTGGTCAATGTACAAGGTTGCCAGTTTGTCGAGGTTGTAGTTCATGCGGACCGGTAGGAAGTGCGCGGATTTGGTGAGTCTATCTACAATTACCCATATTCCATCGTGACTTTGTTTTGATTTTGGTAAGCCCACTACAAAGTCCATGGAGATGTGCTCCCACTTCCACTCGGGAATCTTAAGGGGTTGAAGTAGTCCTCCAGGTCGCTGGTGCTCGGCTTTGACTTGTTGGCATACTAAGCATCGGGCGACAAATTCTGCGACGTCCTTCTTCATTCCATTCCACCAGAAATTTTCTTTAAGGTCTTTGTACATCTTTGTGCTTCCGAGATGGATGGAGAACTTTGATTTATGTGCTGTAGCCATTACTTCTCGTCTAAGGTCTTTCACGTTTGGTACACATAATCTTCATTTCATCCATAAAGTTCCATCATCGTCTGTCGTGAAATCAGGTAATTTCCCTTCCTTAACTTGTTCTTTCAGTTTAGTCAGGCTAGGATCCTGACTCTGGTCTAACTAAATCGTTTCTCGGAGACAGGGATAGGCTGAAAGGGATGCTAAAATCATCTTCCCTGCACCCTTCCGACTTAGTGCGTCTGCCACCTTATTAGCTTTCACTAGATGGTAGCTTATCGTAAGGTCATAGTCCTTTAAGAGTTCTATCCATCGTCTTTGCCTCATATTCAATTCCTTCTGGGTGAACAAATACTTGAGACTCTGATGGTCCGTGAAAATTTCACACTTGGCACCGTAGAGGTAATGCCTCCATATTTTCAAGGCAAAAACTACAGCTGCTAACTCAAGGTCATGCGTAGGATAGTTTTGTTCCTATGGTTTGAGTTGTCTCGAAGCATATGCAATCACTCTCCCTTCTTGCATGAGTACACACCCCAAGCCATCCTTTGATGCGTCACTATAGATCGTAAAGTCCTTGTCCTCGGTGGGTAAAACTAGTACCGGTGTGGATGCTAGCTTTTTCTTCAATGTCTCGAAGATTTCATCACATTCTTTACTCCAAATGAATTTTGAGTTCTTTTGTGTGAGTTTGGTGAGAGGTATGGCTATTGAAGAAAATCCCTCGACGAACTTTCTATAATATCCCGCTAATCCCAAGAAACTTCGAATCTCTGTTACTGTCTTTGGTATTGGCCACTCCATTACTGCTTCCACCTTTTTAGGATCCACTGACACGCCTCTTGCTGATATGATATGACCCAAGAATACGACACTTTCTAGCCAGAATTCGCGCTTTTTGAATTTGGCGTATAATTATTTATCCCTTAAGGTTTGAAGGGTAAGACGAAGGTGCTCTTCGTGTTCTTCTTTACTCGGAGAGTATACGAGGATATCATCGATGAATACTACGACGAATCTATCCAGAAATGGCTTGAATATTCGGTTCATCAAGTCCATGAATGCGGCTGGTGCATTTGTCAGCCCAAATGGCATTACTGTGAACTCGTAATGACTGTATCTCATCCTGAAAGCGGTTTTTGGGGTATCCTCCATCTTGACTTTCAGCTGATGGTAACCCGACCTCAGATCGAGCTTTGAAAAGACCTTAGCTCCTTTGAGTTGGTCGAAGAGGTCATCTATCCTTGGGAGAGGGTACCGATTCTTGATGGTGATCTTATTTAGCTCCCTGTAATCGATGCATAATGTGGGGTCCTCGTTACTTAATTCATTATGTATCCAGTTAACATACATATGTGAGTCTGAATTAAGTAAGAACATACACTGATTTAGAGTATTTTACTAGTTAAGTTGTTACAGTACCAAATTCTGAGTACAAAAACCAACTAAATGAGTTGTCTACATATACATTACATGTACAATGAACAACCTAAGTCAGTACAACTCCTATGCAGTGGTTCACCTCGCAGTGGAAGAAGACTCGCGATTCCCCACATCTATGCAATCCTACAGAAACATTCATAAAACGTGAGTATAGATAAACACCTATCTCGGTGCAATATCAAAATACAATATCAATAACAATGATAAAGCACAATAAATCATCTAATGTGAATGTTCTGTCTCATGCATCCACAAATGCACCATGTCATGACATGTCTCAACACATACCCTATTATCATGAGACTAAAATGATATGCCTATTCAGCTCAATACGTCAGTGGAACCACCTCACATCTTCATATTAGCAGCACATATCATAATACCGTCCTCAATGATAATAGCCATAGCATATATCCAAAAACCGGCATATATCGTTATATAGCATAACCGAGCATATACCCAAACCAGGCGTATATCTCTCTGTCACATAACCGAGCATATATCCAAACCAGGCATATATCTCTATGTCACTAGCCGAGCATATATCCAAACCAGGCATATATCTCAAATACATATGATATCCATGAATGTACAGGCATATGATACTACCAATCATATGATAACAACATAACACAATTCATATGATATCAATCTCATAACATCATCACAATATCTATACTCCGTACGTCAACACGTACCTGTACTGTGACACAAACGAGATAAATTAGGCGTCACTGGCTAAGTGCCTCGTTGTCCTGTCCCCTGAGATGATGCTACAACAATGCCAACAATATATCATGTTATCATAGGCATTAAAATCAAATTCTACAAAAATATAAAAATTTTCAACATTTTGGCACTGGCGATCGATCGCCATCAACACCGATCGATAGCCAAAACCCTCTGTCCCCTCGCGATCGATCGCAACAACTTGGCGATCGATCTCCACAACGTTCTGTTCATAGCGATCGATCGCGATAATTTCACCGATCGATCGCCACACACTTTCACCGCCTTAAAATTACTCTGCCTCGGCGATCGATCGCCACAAAGCTCGCGATCGATCGCCGATGTCCAGAAAGTTTAGAACATGGCGATTTTCAAGCTTATCTCCATGGTTCTTCTCCTATACCTCATCTTGAACCATTTCAACATGTTTCTTGCAATCCCTAGGAATATATTAACATGTTTCTAACATCATAGATTCCAATTCAAAGCATAGAAACATGATATGATTCTTCACATGAACACTTGATAGTTTACTTCACATATGCAACACCAATGACATAATTCAAGTGTAAAGCTAAGAATTCCTTACCAAGAAGATACACTTTCACTTCACACACCTTCCTAACTCAAGTCACAAGTCAATCCCAAGCTGAAACCACAAGAAAGTTGAAAGAGAGGGAGAGGAGCTTGGTAGAGATTTGTAGGTGTAAATTGGTGTATTATGTGATTCCACCCCCCTTAATCCACTTGATATAGATCCTTAGTTCCTTAATTTACTTGCTATCATGTTATTTAAAGTTAATTACATGTTAAGTAACATGTACATGAAATGAACTCCAAATTCAAATGCAATTCCAATTGCAAGTAAATTCACATGCACATGTAATTCCCTTCAAACTCATGTCAAATGCAACTCACATGTACATTCTAATGCACCTTCAAATGCATGCTCATTGTCATATATCATTTTATACATGTATTTCTTCATTATTGGTTCCACCAGAACCCCCATTAACATACCACCATTTGATATAATTACACCTTAATCATATCATACGTGTATACAACAAATCGAGGCATTACACATAATCTCATGCTTCTGTCTTTTTTCTTCACAAATAGGACGGGGGCTCCCCATGGAGATGCACTTGGTCTAATTTGCTTCTTGTCCAAAAGTTCTTGTAGTTGCTCCATGCGATAAGGTGCCTTCGAGATTGGTGCAGTGCCTGGCATTATGTTTATTTTAAACTCTACTTCTCGGTCTGGCACTAGTCCTGGCAATTCTTCGGGAAAATGTCTGGGAAGTCTTGTACCACTGGGATATCCTCTATTTTAAGTTCGAGTCCTTCCCTTGCCTCGCTTATCGTGGCCAGATACAATTCTTCGCCGTCTTTCATGGCTCTCCAAGTTTGAGCCGCAGATAATAATGAATTCCGGGCTTTAGTTCTACCATGGAAAATGACTTCTTTGTTGTCTGAAGTCGTTAGCTTGACGTCTTTGCTATGACAATCAACTATTGCATGGTGTCTAGTTAACCAATCCATACCTAAAATGACGTCAAATTCTACCATGTGAGTTGAATCAAGTCGGTGCTAAATGTTTTAATCTTGCAGTCTAGATGGATCTTATTTGTCTCTAGAGTTTTGTTGGCGGGGGTCGTCATTACCTAATTTCAAGGGAGTGGATATATATATATATATTAAATTTGGGGATTAATAACAATGATAAGGAATAATTACAAGAACATTGGTCTCAAATTTATTTATTATTATTATTTATTTAATTATTTATTTAATTATTTATTTATTTTTATTTATTTATTTATTTATTTTTTCGAAATTGACTTAGGGGTTTTGATGGGTATCCTAAATTAAACAGTAACCCATGATGAATTTGGATATGACATACGAATTTAAGAGGAATTGTTGGTTGAAATCTTGAATAATTAGGGTTCTTTAGGGCGTGAATTGTGGTTCAAAATTGGCGTCATTTCCTTATCTGTAATCCCGACGAAATCTTAGGGCTTTTACTACTGACATTATTTCGAGCAAGATCTTGAATTTAATTTGATTTTTATGTTCGAAAGTTCGATTAAATCGGTAGTGAAAGTTTTCAAAATTTAGGGTTCTAATGAGGCGTAAATCTTGTTTTGAAATTGAGCACTTTACTAATTTATAATTTCAGTTTGATAAGGGGTTTTTGGTAGAGGTTAAATATCGGTCAAAAACCCGAATTTAATTTGAAATTTATGTTCGGATTGATGGAGAAACCGTTGGTCGAAATTTTCGTCATTTAGGGTTTATAGAGCGTGAAGTGCGGCTCGAAATTGATCGTCTTATCTCGTTTATAATTCGAATTCAATAACGGGCTTTTATTATGGGGACAATCACGATTGACATACCGAAGTTAATTGAAATTTCGTGTTCGAATTGTCTGTCAAATTGGGTGTTGAAATTTCGAAAAATTTTAGGGTTCTTGAGCGTGAATTTAGGCTCAAAATCGGAAGACTTCCCTTGTTGTTTATTTAAATTTTTCAGAGGGCTTTTAATATATACGTCATTTGGAACATTTTCCCGGAACTAATTCAAATTCTATGTTCGGATTGATGGGAAAACGGATTTGGGAATTTTCAAAATTTTAGGGTTCTTGGGGCCAAATTTTCGGTCCTCATTTGACGTCCTTACTTCGTTTGGAAATCATTAAGACCATAGGGCTATTATTAATCATACCATGAATGGTAATACTTTAAATTTAATTCGATTTTTATGTTCGGATGCGAGAGAAATTAAAGCTTAAAGTTTCGGCTAGGGTTCCGGATTGGGGTCTGAATTTCATTCGAAAATTAAGCACTCTTTTTTATTTGTTATTCCAATTGGTTAGAGGGCTTTGGTTCGATGTATTTCAGGGAATAAAAACCCAGATTCAATTTATGTTTGGTGTTCGGAAATGGGAGAAATCGATGGCTAAAATTTAGGGCAAAATTAGGGTTCTTGGCATGAAATACGATCCGTAAATGTCGACTGAAACTCGAAATTAGTTTAGGGCTTTTGTTCTACACTTAATTTCGTTCACTAAATTAATCAGTTGTCTATTAGATCCGGGATTTATAATTCCGTTGATTTATATCAACCAAAAATATTTTCCCAGCGGGATCATGGAACCTGGTTTTGCTCTGATACCACTAAAATGTCACGCCCCGAGACCGGAGCGCGTGACACCGGCGTCAAATCCAAACAAGATATTTGGACACAACAAGCCTCGTGTACAGATCTATATTCAAACCAGTCTTTTATTCCATAATCAAATAAAATATCATTACAACTTCAAATACGAGATCCAAATGTCTCGTTGAAAACAAATTGCGGAAACGTAAATAAGTAATAAATCTTCTTGAGACTTCTAGTGGATCACCATCCCCAGAATTGCTATTTCCTCTTCTTCGATATCTTCTTCCTCGATTTTGTCTGGGAGGGGAGGTAAGGGGGGTGAGTGTTTGGGAAAACACCCAGCAAGTAGGGGTCGATTGAACAGTAAAAACACATATAGCTTTATAACATATATCATTTTAAACAATTCTAAAATCATAGATCTTGGCATAAAAACACATAAACATCTTTATCCACATATTCACATATACTTATTGGATTCAAGAGGTGGCTCCCATGGCATAACACTTTGCTCTTAAGGATCAAGAGATGGCTCCCATGAATGTGGCACGTCCACATCATGTAGCACTTTGCCCCGCCGAATCAAGAGGTGGCTCCTACTCACGTAGCACTTTGCTCCGCAAAGTCCTTCGTTCATGATCATGTCACATACTTATTTGATTTAAAAAATGATTTTCATAGGGTTGTTCAATCGAGATTTAAAGCATAAATATAGTTTTGAAAATGAATGGAAGTTGTAGCAAAAACCCACTTACCGTTGGAAGTACGCGTGAAGGATGAATTCCGGGTTGCGAAATAGAACATGAGTTCTTCCTCCTTGCCTTGAGAAAAACGAAATCTGAGTGTGTGTATTGTGTGTGAGTTTCGAATTTTAGGTGATGAAAGAAGTGTAATTCCTCTCTTTCTTTGGTATGATATATAATGGTAGAAGGTTGGTGGTTTGTTAATTTAGGCTAGTGTAGGAAATAAGGGTCTAAATCCCATAACACAAGTCTCCCCTTTTGGATGCTTTTAATTGGTAATTAAAAGTTGATAATGTTAATTGGGTAAAAGTTTAGGTGATAAAGTCGGGGGCATAAATTTGGGGTTTTTACAAAAATGTATATACTGTTTTGTTAAAATTTTATTGTAATACGGAAGCATGATGTGCTTTTAAGATTTCAAGCCAAGGGATAAAAATAATAATAATAATAATAATTTACTTAGTATGAAAAGTGTAATTTCTCAAAGTTTGGATAGTAAGTGAAACATCATGTAAACTATGGGATGGTGAGTGAAATTTGCCTATTTTTAATTTTTTCACAATGATGGATTATTTTTTTAACCTTTATAAAATAATAGCATAACTAAATTTACAAGTCACTCACACAAAAACCTGTCGTTTTTTATAGATTTTTTTTTAAAAAGTCATGTTTGACTTTTAAAAACTCCATAGAATTCTATTTTGAATACCGGTAGATTTATATAGAGCATATATAAGTATGACTATCAGTACTTTTATAAAGTATATACAAGTCTATATTGAATACCTCTATACTTTTAAAATATATAAATTATAATTTTTCACCAATGAATGTTTTAGTTGACATCTTGAATCGATATTTCTATAACCATTCGTGTACATACAAATTGCTTTAGTTACTAAAATAATAGTACTTTCAAATTTAATCTATCTTATTCCCAATCCTACCAATCTCTCTTTCCTACGAGGCTTTTCAAACTCTAAAATTGTAAATTGTTATCTTTTAATTAGGTTAAACAGATCAATTAATGTGTTATAATTTAATGTTTTAAAATCCAAATCAAGTTATTGATAAAACATTATAGCTCAAGAAGAAATTTTAAAAAAGTAAATGGACAATGAAAAATTATGGATTATTTAAGGTTGTGTTTGGATTGAAGGATTTGAAATGAGTGCATTTCAAATTTCTCACTTAAATCCATCATTTATATTTGAGAAAAAATCGAAACGAGTATTTCAAATTCCTTATTTTTCTTGCAATACATTTTCCTTTACATTTTCGGAGGTTTTGAAATGAAAAACAATCATATATCATTTCATATCCATAAATTTCAAATTATTACATTTCCAATCATTTCTTTTAAACAAAATCTTTCAATTCAAATGCTACCTAGCTAATTTCAAAAAAGGTTAAGTAAATTATTTGCCATTTAACATAAAATTGAAAGTTAAAAAGGGGTGTGCTTTATTTTGGAAAAGCAAACAAAGTTTCATAAAATATACTACTAAAATTCTCTTGATTTCTAAATAATTATTCATAATTATCGTATGATAAAACGTAATGATAACAAGAATTGTTGTGTTTTTGTTTTGTCAGACCAATGTTCAACTTTTTTTTTTGAACATAGAATGTTCAACCTTTTGAGAGTAATTAATCATTTAAATTGCTTTTGTATTCAATATGATGTGACATCTCGTTTCATTAATTCTTCTACTTTTCTTTGCTTTACACCCATGCACGATCTAGATCACATAAGTCCGGTGCGTGAACGGATGCGGATGAGGATGCAGATACAGATGTGAATGTGCGAGTGCGTCAATTTTCAAAAAAATTGAGTGCAGGTGCGCCTTAATGCTCCTATTAAAAATTAAATAAATATATATATATACATACACACTGATGAAATGAAGTTAAACATATATAAAATACATCATATTTAACAAACTCACATCATTATTATATTATTTACAAATTTAAAATATGAAGTTCTTAACAACTTTGGTGTTTGCAGCTTTATCATTCTTAAAAAGCATTAAAATTATATTTTATTGAAGGATCTAAGATTTGCAGCTTTGCAGAATATTATAACCAGTGATACAACGTAATTTGAATCTTCTATTTGATCGTTCGTCTAGTAAGGATTCTCCGAAAATATATATTTTAGAAAAATAAATGAAGTATTAAAGCTTTGTTTTATTTTAAGATATAAAATAACAAATTTGAAAAATGAAACCAAATTGTTCATATTTATTTCCACATGTTTGGTAATTAGTATGAATTTATTAAAAATGATGCATATTATTTTCTGAGACTTGTATTATTACATTATGAAATGACTAATATAAACATTTAAATTAACTCAATAAAAATAAAATTTTATTTATAAAGTTTATTTTATTCATTTCATGCAAAAAAACTAAGATATCAAAATTTTTATTATTTACTCCGCAAAAATGTTACAAAAACATAGATTTATCATACTTTATTTTATCACATATTTTAATCTTTCATATGTTATTATGCATTTTCATGATTCATTATCTATTTATTTACCATATGATATAAATTTCTTACCAACCCGAAATACCTAGAAATCATAAAAATTCATCTAAACCCAAAATCGGAGAATTTTTTTTTTTTATAATTACAAAAAAATTCGAAGAATTAAGGAGGATTAACAAGACTTAGTAACTTAGTGCGCGACTTAGTAAATCTTGCGCGAATTATGAATTCTTAGTGCGCGAATTATAAAATCTTAGTGCGTGAACTAGAAATTCTTAAAGCGCGAACTAGAAATTCTTAAGTTGCCTTAATACGGCGCACGCGTACCCAGTTCGCCAGTTCGCGGTCGGAGCGCCAGTGCGTGGAGGGGGGTAGGAGGATTATGTGTGACTTAGTGTACGATTACTTTTCATTACTTTTAATATATATATAGATATATATATATATATAAACTAGTGGTTCCAACTCAAGTCAATTGGTAATGAGTGTAGTAACCTTATAAATTACCAATGTTGAGACAACCCTCAACATGTCCCTCACATGTGACATTATATAAGTCAAACACATGGATTGATAATATAGGTGATATATAAGAATGCAGACGAAATAACCAATCACATGAAAATCTTGCTATAAGAATCTCAACAAATATATTTAGTACCCATTTTATATTATACCAATTTCATTATCAATTACATAGTGCATGATTAGCCAATGGTTTTTGTTGTGTGTCAAGTGAAGATGGCGACAACCACCACTCTGTATTTCTAATTACGTGTTACAGGGAGTCTTCGATTTCTATATATATATATATATATATATATATATAAAGTAAGCATTTATACACATTTCCTCTATTCCCTTCCTATGTACACTACTATTCCCAACAATAGATTAATTTTTTATTTGGAAAGAATGCAATCCCACCATGAAAAGCTTTGCAATAATATAATTCATGTACAAGGGCTTTTAAACAATATTTTTGTTATTGCAGTGCAAACCACACAATTTTAGCTAAACTTGTTTCAGCTACTCTCACTTAATCTCTCACATTATCAGTACACGCACAAAAACATAAAATATTAATATTATTTTTTGATTAAAAGATATTGTTTGAAGAAATGAATTTTAAAATCTCAATAATTAAGTATTTGAGATCTCTTGAAGTTGAAAAATAAACTTAGAATAGTAATGTGTGTAATTCTGAAACTTGACTTGATTTATGTTAAGAATTTGTAATTCTTTAGTTCTAAATATCCCATCAAACACACAACACAAAACATAAAAGAAAATTCAAGTCATTCTTTACCATTCAAGATGAGTAAAACCTCGCCTCCGGTGGATATGTGTCACACGTGTTTGTTATGGATCGTGTAATGGGACGATTCACCTGGAATTCATGTTCTTCCAGTGTTTATTTCTTTTTAAAAGACTTTCTACCTAATCGACCTATGATTATTTTTGGAAGAGGCTTGTAAGTTGAGAGAACCTCAAGATCTCTTGTTCAGAATTATTTTTTATTTTTTGACAAATTTTTCGATTCCCTTTTTATTGATATTGCTTCTTAATACACAACATAGAGTTCCTTATGGAAACTTGGGTTAACCATTTTCGTAAAGCGAGGACGGATACGAAGTAGTTGCTATAAGAGCCCATTGTGCAGTCGCGTTTGCGCGGGCCTGGGCCCGGGGCGTGACAGAATGGTATCAGAGCCGGTCACCGGCAGAAAATACGGGGAGATAAGTGCTATGCAGGGCAAAGTGCTACTTGCGTGGGAGCCACCTCTTGAGCCTAAAGGTGGTATCAGAGCGAGCCAGGTTCCATAATCTCGTTGGGAAAGATTCTGATTGATAAAAATACCAGATTAATAGTCCGGTTAAAATAGACCAAATTTAGTAAAGCGAAAATCATATTGGAGCAAGGATTGTACACGATAAACACATTAGTCAGAAGAAACCATGTGATTTAGAATTTTTGTAAAAAAAATAATAATTATTAAATTAATTAAATAAAAAAAAACAAAATCAATGAAAACAAGGAAAATTGTACAGTACCCGTCACTGCCGCCGCCGCCTCCTCGCCGCTGCCGGAACATCGCCTTCAGACATACCACATGGAGCGTCTCTACACGGCGACCACACTGGCCACTTTTCCGACCAATTGGACGAAGATTGCCCTACCAATTGCCGATCGAAACCCCTAAACTCTGTTCGAAAATTCTTTCACCGATCTCGCCTCCTCCGTCAACCCCACGGAAGAACCATCCTACGAAGATGATATCAAGAGTCGTACGAACCAAAGCCCCCTATCAATTGAAATATCCATTCGCCGAACTTGGACGAATTGCTGATCAAATCTGCGCCTGGAAGAACCCTAAAACGCCTAAATCTCAAACCTCGATTTCTCACGCATCTGAACATCGTTTCTCAATCAAACTTGGGATATTGATCCCTGTAATTTGAAGATCAAAACCCCTCTATCAGTGCAAGAAAACAATCATCAGACGACGGTGATTTTGAAGATTATTGTCGAGCCCAAGAACCCTAAACTCGAAATTTCGTTCCTCGATTTCTTCTTCATCGTTACGTATTTTTCAAATTAAATCTGGGTTACAGGTCACCATACCGTGCTCGACCAATGCCCTCTATCAGATCCGAATCACAAACAGCGTACGCGTATGAATTTTCGAATCATAGTGTGCCATTCAAGAACCCTAAGTCTAAATTCCGTCGTTCGATTTCCGGACCACCGAAACATATTTTTTTTTTTCAAGTCGACTTGTTTTTGTGGTCCTAACATCATGTAATTTAAAAGCCCTCTGCCAATTATGCACTCCAACAGCGAACGATTACCAATTTCAGATCCAAGCAGCGCTTGTTTAAAACCCTAAATTTCTGAAATTTCAAATCTCGTTTTCTCCGCCACCAGTATACTAAAAATCAATTCCTTTCGGCCCCAAGTTTTACGTCTAATGGGCAATTCAATTTCATCGTCAATTGTGAACAACAATTTCTGGAGTCACGACCGCCACACCAGCCCAACCGGACCAAATTCCCTAAAATGTTATTTCTAAGTTTTTCTTTTATTACCATTAGGCTATCCTCAAGTATATAACATGTATATCTTATTTAGTGGGACATATAAGTTAAAATAGATCTATCCTTATTTTGGGTTTAAGATTACGAACACAAAATTCCTTGTTCTCGATACACTCAATCCTTTGAATTTTCTATTTTGGGCTAATTTTGTGCAACCACCCCGATATTTTGAGTTCATATTTTATTGGGATCATATTCTTCGTTGAAATAATTTATTTCAAATTTTTTCTCAATCCAATAAACTTTATTTCGAGTGAAATCTCATGTTAACTCGAATAGTCAAGGACTTGCCTTCCTTATTCTGATTTTTTTTCCTATTATGATCCTTAGAACTTAAGTAGATGTTATATTATACCTTGTTGGGACACATAAGATAAGAGATATATCTCCCTGACTGGGTATAGAGTATAGTTATATAATATTTTTGTTTAGAACGAGAATATATTCTTCCCTTAGAATTCATTAAGGAAATTAGAAATACATTTTCAGCATTTCAATAATTCTTTTGAAATCCGATCAAATTTGTTTCGATCAATGAAGTTATTTGTCTTTCTTCAAATTTATTTCTGATATTCTTTTGAACTCATTTATCATTGACAAAATCATTTGTTGACTTTAGATCCTTGCTAGTTTAACTTCAATATTCTTTTGAATTCTCAAACCATACTTGGTGAACCATATAGAGTGACAACTCTTGTCAACTGCACACATAACTTAAATCGAGACTCTGATACTAGTTAGCGTTAGAACTTTCTGCACTTTCTAATTCATCTGAACATATTAGAGTTCGATGCTATTTTAGGAATGAGCGAGTTAGCAAGACATCGCGCCTTAATTAACATTGTCAGCTTATTTTATTTCATCCCTAGACATTCCATTATGATTCTCTACTCTATTTTGTTCATTTTTATATAATCTCGTATTCAAAGTGAAAACACACTTTTACTTCCAGCGTGTTTGAATGACACTCTTTTACCGAAAGAATTGTGACAATCTATTATTTGTATTATGGAGTTTCTTCGTCAATTTTGGAATAGTCTCATTTGTTCGAATAGTTACTCAACTATTGATTCACTTTGAAAGTATTATCATATCCTCATATATTTTAAATTGTTTGTATTTTTGAAACCCATCTTAGTTGTGATGCACTCCTTCAATCATTCCTTCTGATCTTCACAACAATTTGTTTTCTTTCTTTTTAATAACCCATTATATTATTTGGTTAATGTGGTTATCATTTTTCATCAAAGCTTGATACTTGATCGTTTTTTTTAGACTTCATGTTTGTTTGAGTTTTATATAACCTTGATTTTCTTCATATCAAGAATTATTTATGTCTGCCATCTTTGCAAAACTTATTCTTACTCGGTGAACAAGACCACATATTTGTCTTTATTTTCAATTCTTTGGAATTATCATTTATCCCCTTTACATGAACATGTATCCTAAAATGATGCATGTCGTCTTTGCGAATTCTTTTAGCAAACTATCATTTTTATTGATTGGTTCAGCTCACCAAAAGTTGATAAATTTTTTCACTTCACTTTCTCTTGAGCAATAATCTTTTACCTGTTATTGATTCATTTGACAAAGCAAATCCATTCAAATTCCAAACCCTATTCGCTCGTTTTCTTAAAGTTAAGGCACTTTCTTAGAGTATGTGGCAAAAGCACGATAGAAGCAATATCTATAAATATAGATGTTGGTCCAATTAGGTTAGAGCTCGGTCGAGACTATTAACCAATAGATGTAGAAAGTTGGTCTCGACAACTTTTATCAGCGGCCCAAGATTAGACGACGACTTTGGAAGAGCTTTTGATAAGCGATGGTTGCTCAAGTGACACTTAGTGCCATATATGAACTACAAACTGATGGCTAGATTGAGAAGACAATTCAGACCCTCGAAGATATATTACGAGCTCGTGCTTTAGACTTCAGTGCAAATTGGAGCAAACTTTTACCCGTAACAAGCTGATGTCAACCCCAACTAACATGATAGAAGCGGATGGCGATGAACGAAGATATTTACTAATGAAAATACCAATCATCTAATGTCGAGACAAAGTAAGGAAGAATACCATCAACAGACTTGGACCCATCCAAGCATTCGTGAGCAAAGTTATAATCGTCAAAGCGACTCAAGGTAGCACAAGATCGTCAAAAGAGCTGAAGTCACTGACAAAGTTTATAAAGGATGTAATTCGGCATGACAAGATAGAAAAAAAAAAATTTGAGTCCAAGATACAAAGGTCGCTCAAGATTTTAAAAAAAATGTAATAACGTTAACTCTACCACCCAGACTATTGAAGAAAATCATGTCTTCCACTATCATAATTTGTAAGTACATTACTGACCTGAATCACGTGCTTGAAGCTGGATCTTCAGTAGCCCAAGGGAACCTGATGAAAATCTGAAGTACGAAGAAATCTCGACTCGAATCGTAGGTTCAAAGAACCAAGTGTTAAGACGAAATATTATTCTCTAAGTCAAAGTTCAGTGTTCAAACCATACGGAAGAGAAACTGCTTGGGAACTAGAAGAATAGAAGCATGACAAACACCCTTATCTTTTCAATATCAAACTAACTCTCAAGCCATAAATACCCTTATCCTTTCTAAAGTTAAACTCGCCCAAGTTTCGAGGACGAAACTTCCAATAAGGAGGGAGGAATGTGACAACCCGATTTTCCAACCAAGTCAAATAACTAGAGTTTTGGTCAACTCAACTACACGGTGTTTTGGTCTGCTCAACTACCCCGAATTTAATCAAAAAGATCTACATGATATCAATATAATATTATAAATTAAAGGATAATATTGAATTATGTTAAAGATAACAATGAGTCACATTATCTCAATCTTGTAGATAACAAAATACTTGATAGATAATAATCTAGCTTACAAAATATTAGATAGATGACATTTTCAAATTCAAAATACTTAATAGAAAAGCATGAGTTAATAAATACTAATAAATATTTTGTGGATAATTAGGAATTATGTCATTATATTTATTAGCCAATAAAACACTTAAAAGAGATAAATCATACTCGCTTTAATCTTGTAGACTTTTAGCTAATCCTAGAACTTAGTATTTTTATAATTAGAGTTTGTATATGTGATAAGATAATATTGGGTTTATATATTCAATCTTCTAGACTTTTAAAACAATTAAAAGTATGGAGATAATTGAAAATATCCTAAAGAATAATAAGTGATCTTTTATCAAATATCTTAGCTAGTAAATCACTTAAGTAAATAATCTTGTAAATCTTGATAAATAATTAGCTAGATTCCAAAATAATTGTGAGATAATTACTTGAGATACAAAATACTCAATACTCCTAGGATCTTTACCTACCAACTCAAGCTACTAAATTTTGTATCCATAAATCTTGATGATCTAAGCCAATTAATTCAAAGATTCCAATCCTTTGTTAGCAATGCTTAATAAATCGAAAATTCCATAATTGAATCAAGAGTTTTGGGAAAGATTTTTAAACCATAATTTTCAAGGATCTTAACCTCCTTAATTTCGAAATTTATGCATCATATTTTCATCAAATCTCCACCTCATTAGTAATAAAATCTGTACATATTTTATACCATTAATTCAAGAATCTCATACACCTTATTTTCGAAAATATGCACCATGTTTTGTCATTTAAAATCTACTCATATATTATTCCATAAATTTAGAGGCTTCCACCTTTATTTTGCTAAGTTGGAACCAAACTATATTTAGGATTATACCTTTATTGTGTATCTAGCACAAACCTTTCCTCTCCACCATATTCTTGTTTCGAAATTATTCATCAAGAGCCTAAAACTTTAGCCCAAATCCTACCAAAAATTCGACCACTTCAAGGGTTAGGAAGGAAGGATTTTGTATTGTTTTCGCACCCTAAATCATTCACACGACTAAATCGCTGTAAGTGGGTTTTTGCTAGTATTCGTTTCGTTTTCTAAAAATGATTGTATGTATGCTTTTAAATCTCAATCGATATGAATTTATTTTGAAATTATGCAAGTAGTATTTTTTAAGCACTTTAAACTTTGAAATCTGATTGGAAGTGGATTCCTTTATGACCCTGATGCGGTGGGATATAACCGTTTACATGACCTTATACGGTGGTTAACCGTTGTTTCTGGAATGTCCAGACCCTTTATTCGTGGGTAAGCCGATGCATGACCTCTTCTCTAGGAGGGATAATTCTAGAGACTGATATCAGTACCAAGAGGAAACTAAAAATTTAATGTGCTTAAGTATATGAAAATTATGAACGATTGATATGCTATGTTTATGGCTCGATGGAGCAATTATGATAAGATGCATTCATATCAAGATATGAATGATATGATATACTATGTTATGGCTCGATGGAGCAATTATGTTAAGATGCATTCATATCAATATATGTAAGATTACGTTTGAAATATGTTTTGGAAAATTATGAAAAAGTATTATTATCATATCGATTGGCCCCTGCTTGCTGAGTGTTTACCAAAACGCTCACCCCTTACATCCACTCCCCAGATATAAGTGAATCAAAATCGAGAGGAAGATCAAAACAAATTTTTGGAGATGGTGAATTAGATGATATTGTTCAAAGATGCCGTTGCCAGTAATTTATGAAGCTTCCGCTGATATTTGTAAGAGTTATTTATTTATTTTTGGAATAATAGACTGGTTTTCGAAGAATTCTGTATTACGAGGCTTGTTGATTTTGAATTGTATTTAGAATCAACGCCGGTGTTATCGACCCCGGTCTCGGGGCGTGACATTTTAGTGGTATCAGAGCCGGTCACCGGCAGAAAATACCGGGAGATAAGTGCTATGCAGGGCAAAGTGCTACGTGCGTGGGAGCCACCTCTTGAGCCTAAAGGGCAAAGTGCTATACGACGGGGGCTACCTCTTGAACCTGCGGGGCAAAGTGCCATGTGCGTGGGAGCCACCTCTTGAACCTGCGGGGCAAAGTGCTACATGACGAGAGCCACCTCTTGAACCTGTAGGAGCCACCTCTAAATTCCCGGTGCCGGTGGATCGATGAGTTAAGTCGCGACGAGGACGTCGCGTTCTAAAGGAGGAGTGATTGTAATACCCTTGTCCCACATTGGTTGTGGATGGAAATTTAAAGTGATTTATAAAGGCTTACAATATACTATTATGGAAACTTGGGTTAACCATTTTCGTAAAGCGATGACGGATACGAAGTAGTTGCTATAAGAGCCCATTGTGCAGTCGCGTTTGCGCGGGCCTGGGCCCGGGGCGTGACACACTAACTGCTTACTACTATTATTTTTTTTGAATAACACGACTTAAGTAATACAACAATAAAAATATTAAACAACAATTATAGATATAAAGCAACTAATAAGTATTACAAATTCCTAAGCCTTGGTCCTGAAATGTCCATGTGCGTATCACTTGTAAACTTTATCCTTCGCAAAGTTCATTACATCACCTCGACAAACACAAAAGATGGATAGCGCTCAACAAATGTAAGAACATCCTCCCAAGAAGCTTCAGCTGGAGATAAACCTTGCCAATTGATAAGAATGTCCAGTCTTCCTTTATACCATCTAGTGTCCAAAATGGCCTGTGGCAGTGGATGAAATTATCCCAATGGAGTTGGTGGAAGTGACGGAGTACTGCACCCATCCCCTTTAAATGGTTTTAGATTAGAAATATGAAAAACTAGATGCATCTTGGCATTTGATGGTAGTTCGAGTTTACATTCCACTTGCCCAATTCGTTCCATAATTTTGAAAGGACCATAGTAACAAGAAGATAATTTCCTATTAGCTCGTGATGCCAAACTCAAATGACGATAAGGTTGTAAATTTAATAAGACCATATCCCATTCTTTGAATTGAATATCCCTATGATGAGCATCATACCCAGCTTTCATGACGTTTTGAGCATGGACTAAGCGCTCCCTGATATTTCTCAAAACAGAATCACGGTTGTGTAAAGCATGACCTGCAGCAAATTTGGATAAACCAGGACAGTAAGATATAAGGCAAGGAGGACGCCCATAAACAACATCAAATGGAGTGGTTTTCAATGACGAATGAAAACTAGTGTTATAGGAATACTCAGCCCACAATAACCAATCAACCCACTTATTTGGATAATCAAAAGTAAAACATCGTAAATACATTTCCATGACCCGATTCACAGCCTCAGTTTGTCCGTCTAACTGGGGATGATAAGAAGAGCTAAAACAAAGTTGAGTACCTTGAAGTCGAAATAATTCTTTCCAAAAATAACTTGTGAAAGTAACATCACGATCACTAACAATTAATATATTAGATATAACCTGAAAACTCGTCACCTTAGATACATTAAACTTGAATCAAGTTGTTCCGCTAATAATCAAATTTTTTTTATGTGCAACTATAATTAGTAGCATGCATCAAAACAACCATACTTCCTGATAGGACACTTGGTGATTTAAACAGTTCAAAGTTATGGTGAACACGACCATCCAAGCATCATAATAAATTCAATTTCAATGCTTTAGTTTGCCAAATATTAACACGAGCTAAATGTTAAATAATGGTCATAATCATGTTGCTAAAATAACAATCCTAGCATAGACAATTATCTTCTAAACAACAAATCTAGCACTTGAACAATGTATATGCAACCAAGTATCAATGTACAGTTACTTGACATCTCTATGCAGACAAACATGAAAATAATTACAGAAGGTACAAAACATACCACTTTTTGCCGATTAATATTCTTGGCGCATAACTTTGAAATCATAATCCCCCATATAATGAGAAATAAAGTGATATTGTCATTGACAAAACTTTAACACACTTTATCAAAGATTTAAAAAACAGACGCCATTTACAAATGTTTCAAGTTAATTGATTTAAGAGACAATGCTCAATACCTTGCAAAATGTATGTGTCTTGTAGTTGAGCTACCTCCCAACAAAGATCAGGAATAGTCTGTAGAAGATTAAGAAATCTTCGAGACAGAATGCACTTAAAGCCAAGTTCGGGGCAACTGTCTAATCATATTTTTTTATTATCAATAAAGAGAAAACCAAACAAAGATTGCAAATTAAAGTGCAACAAGAAGATAACAAGAACTAGGACATTATCTGTCATTAGTTTGGCAGATACAAACCTCAGATAATAGCTTCTCTTCTCTGCGATGCAAACTAGAAAGTTCTCCAGCAAGTTCAGCATGTTTTCTCCTACTCAAGCACAAAAGGATTAAGAGTCAAAAACTAAAAAAAGTAAAAAAGACTCCGTTTTAGCTTAAGTATGATTAGCAATGATATTCGGGAAAATATCCTGAGAAATCCAGGTAATAAATTTATCATTTTCGATTATTAAGACAAAGAGTATAAAGAGCTTAAGATCAGTAATGATTATGATAGGCAAGCCGACCGTTGGTTGCGGAGGGGAATCATAATTTGTATATGTAGTTACATATGAAGGTTTAACAAAGAACAAAAGTGTATGTCACGATTTTAATTTTCCTCAATTCAACAAACAAGCCGGCCCAAATTCCTCTTCTTCATACCACTTTTATTTATTTATTTACTTTAAGTTAGAAATTTAACATATGTGTTATTATGAGACATGAGATGAAGGAAAAGGTGGAAATTCACCGTCATTACTTTTGTGAAAATATGAACATTTTCGACTACCTCCAAATCTCAGCACAAGCAGCATGATTGGGACACAAAAGAGTCATCTATTACAATCATATTAATCCGGGCTCTGTTTGCAGCCCCCTCTCTCCAATTCCCTACCTTACAAGAAAATTTTCATTCTCATCCACATACACTACAAGCAACAAACACCTAAAAGTCCAACAACAAGGTTATGATATTCATGTTCTAATTCCTAAATTGGATTCTAGTGAATAGTACAGTTACATGATGGCTAAGACCACTTCTAATTTCAATGCAGAAACACAACGTAACAAAATAACAGACTTGCATATAATATTTTCTAATTGAAAAAAAAAAAAGAGTAGCATCATCTTTTTTGGGAAGCAATGATGACCTGACACAAAATGGAGTTGCTTTTGCAATTAGTACTACTGAAGAGAATGACGGTCGAGATGGATATGAGCATCATCTGATGCCACTTGAGCTTTAAGCGTTGTCAGGATGGCTTGCTGCTTCGTATTCTAACTTGAGCTTCTACCCACTGCCTTTCACTCGTTCCAAATCTATAACAAGAACTGGTAGAAATAAGTAACTGGGAGATTGTCACGCCCCGAAACCGGAGCGCATGACACCGGCGTTGAATCCAAATATAAAATTCGAATACAACAAGCCGTGTACAGATCTTTGATAAAACCAGTCTATTTATTCCAAAATCAATAAATTGTCCTTACAATTGCTATTACAAAATACTATTCTCTATGATTAAATCAAATACGCGGAAGCGTAGGTAAAACTAATAAATTTCCTTGAAGGTTCTCCGTAGATCATCCTCTCCAAAGATTATTCTTGTTCTTCTTCCTCGATCTCTTCTTTTCGTCTTTGTCTGGGAGGGGAGGTAAGGGGTGAGCGTTTGGGAAAACACTCAGCAAGTAGGGGCCGATTGAACATAGTAAAAATATACATATAATCATACACTTATAATCATAGCAAAAATCCTTTAATATTTCTTTGTCAAATCACATAGATCTTGGCACATAAACACATATCTTACACATAAACACATATCTTGCACATATCCACATAACGAGTTTAAAAACATACTTTTCAGAGGGTTGTTCAATTGAGATTTAAAACATACATATAGTTTTGAAAACGAAATGAAGTTGTAGCAAAAACCCACTTACATTCTAAGCGTGATTGAACGAATTACATGATGTAGAAAATAGCACAAAATCTCCTCATCCTTTGCCTTGAAGGTTTCGAATTCTTGTGTTTGTAAGTGTGTGTAGGTTTCGAAATTGGAGAATGTAGAATAATCCCTTCTTGGCATGGTGTATTGTGGTTTTAAGGTGAGGAGTGATGGTCCAATGTAGATCCACCAATTTGGCTCATAATGGCAAGACTCAAGGTAGGTCAAAAGGTAATATTTTAAATGGATGATGATATTAATTGTATATTCATTTCTTTAGCCTTCTAATCACAAGATTGGAGCTAAATAATAATTGGATGGATGTATGGTGTTAATGTGATTGGGAGGCAAATAAATGGGATTGAGTGAGGTGATTTTAAAGTATGAGGAATAATGGAGACTCCTAGACTTTTGTCATTTAGTGTCATGTTTGGGTAATGTCATTGAATGATTAATGACAAGATTTGGGAAGGCAAATGAATTGGTTAATTCCATTGGGCAATTGAATAGAGGACTTTTATTATTTATTGTAGGAGAATTAATTGATCAATTCCTAAACTTTGGCATGTCTAATACCATGATGATAGCAAGGTAATGATAACATGAATTGGTAAGGTTATCAACTTTGGCCATTACAATTGAATGTCTAATGTCATGATTTTAGCAAGGCAATGATGGCTAACATGAGGCAATTGAATAATCATTAATGTCATGATTGATAAGGAAAAAGAATGGGTTTAGGCCATTAGTGACATGATTTTGGGCAAGTCCATTGAATGGTTTAATTATGTACTTTCAAAAATGTAGGATTAGTGTAGGAATTATAGTCCATAAACTTTTATCTATTCATTGCAAGATTTATGATTGATTATTATTTTCAATGATTTCTTAATTATCTACAACTTTAAATTATTTAAAAGTTTACAAACTAAAATCATATAACATATGTATTATCTCCTAACAACTCTAATAGGTTATAAACTTAAATATGTGATTAAAAGTCCACAAGATTGAATAATATAATTAAATCCATCCATAATGTAAATCTATTATTTTAATTACTTTTCAATGTTATCTCGGTATCACGTAATTTGTTTGACCAAAATTCCGGGTCTTCACATCTCTCCCTCCTTATTGGAAGTTTCGTCCTCGAAACATGAGTCGTCTTCAGAAATGCATCACATAAGCACGTAACACATATCACATAGTGGCTTCTTTGGGTTCAAGAGGTGGCTCCCATGCGCATAGCACTTTGCTCATTGGATTCAAGAGGTGGCCCCCGTTATGTGTAGCACTTTGCCCCGTCGGTTCAAGAGGTGGCTCCCACATAACGTGGCACTTTGCTCCTCCGATTCAAGTGGTGGCTCCCACACATGTAGCACTTTGCTCTGCCAAGTTCTTACTTTCACCTAAACTTTATACAACTTATTGGATTCAAGAGGTGGCTCCCGTGGCATAGCACTTTGCTCTTAAGGATCAAGAGGTGCCTCCCATGCATGTGGCACGCCCACATCATGTAGCACTTTGCCCCGCCGAATCAAGTGGTGGCTCCTACACACGTAGCACTTTGCTCCGCCAAGTTCTTACTTTTACATAAACATATGACAACTTATTGGATTCAAGAGGTGGCTCCCGTGTGCATAGCACTTTGCTCTTAAGGATCAAGAGTGGCTCCCATGTATGTGGCACGCCCACATCATGTAGCACTTTGCCCTGCCGAATCAAGTGGTGGCTCCTACACACGTAGCACTTTGTTCCGCCAAGCGTACCTTCACATACACATATTACAACTTATTGGATTCAAGAGGTGGCCCCCATTATGTGTAGCACTTTGCCCCGTCGGTTCAAGAGGTGGCTCCCACATAACGTGGCACTTTGCTCCGCCAAGCGAACTTTCACATACACATATTACAACTTATTGGATTCAAGAGGTGGCCCCCATTATGTGTAGCACTTTGCCCCGTCGGTTCAAGAGGTGGCTCCCACATAACGTGGCACTTTGCTCCGCCAAGCGTACTTTCACATACACATATTACAACTTATTGGATTCAAGAGGTGGCCCCCATTATGTGTAGCACTTTGCCCCGTCGGTTCAAGAGGTGGCTCCCACATAACGTGGCACTTTGCTCCGCCAAGCGTACTTTCACATACACATATCTCTTAATTTTTCAGTTTAAAACATACTAAAACTTTTTAGAATTCAAACCACACACATACTTTCCATATTCGTGTGAATCTTTAAAGCATACCAGTTGATTTCGAAAACAAAGAATGATGTATCTTAACTTTAGAAAAGTGAGCAAATAGTGTTCCGAGTTTCCACTTGGAATGAAGGTTTAAAGTTGTTGCGTAGGAGTGTAACCATGGATAACACAATTCCAGATACATTCGACGAGAAAAATTAAAATTTACTAATTAAACTGAGAGGTTCACCACGAAATCCTAAACAAAGAAAATCATCACTATGATACGTAAGATTTATTCTTTATTATCCTTAAGATATTGCATACTAGAAAAACTAGTCTATTGTTTCTCCGTCTCCTAAATCCCCTTCAACATCTTCCAGTACCATATAATCTTCATCTTCCATCAGGAAGTTTATCATAGACTGCTTGTAGGCGACTTCCTGTGCCAATTCATTCCTCTCATTTATGAGGGCTTGAATTTGAGTCCACATGTTCTCCCGATGCTCATTGAACTCCTGCTCGAAGCGTTCTAATTGTTGGCACTTATTAATGTGGACTTTCATAAGTGTTTTGTTGTCCTCTATCGCTTTTGTAAGTCGCTCTTCGGCACGATGATGGTGGTAGGTCATCCTTTGGGCCTTGTAATGGTAGTAATTGATTATCTCCAACAACTCTGTCTTGTCTCGCATCTCCTTGTCTTGGATTATTTTAAATTCGGTTATCTCATGCTCCTTCCTTCTTTTGGATCGAACTGTTTTGAGCATGTGTCATCGCAGCCTACGTCGTATCGAAAATGTTATGGTGGATGAGGAATTGAAGGATGAAATTTTGTGAGTTAGAATTCTTTGAGGAGAAAAATTAGATCCTCAATTGGTTCCGTTTCGGTTGCGGTTCCGTTTCGGTTGCTGAATTTTGAAATTGACAAATGATTTTTCTTAGAAATGATGTGAGGGTAAATAATACGATTTGGATTGGAATAATCTGCTTCGGTGGTTCAAAAATCGAGGGCAAGAATTTGAGAGATTAGGATTTAAAAGGTGTGGATTGGGGCTTCAAGAATTCGGTTACTCAAGGTTTGGAATTTCGAAATTGTTTGAGGGCTATTAATATACATGTTATGAGGATTCATAACCCAAATTTAATTTGAGATTGGTGTTCGGATTAAGGAGGTATTGAATTTGGAAACTTTCAAAACTTTAGGGCTCTTGGGACGTAAATCGTGATCCTCAATTGACGCATTTGCTTCGTTTGGGAGTCGTTAAGAACATAGGGATTTTATTACTGGCATGATTTCGAGCAGGATCCTGAATTTAATTTGATTTTTGTGTTCGAGAGTTCGATTAAATAGGTAGTGAAAGTTTTCGAAATTTAGGGTTCTTATGAGGCGAAAATCTTGTTTCGAAATTGATCACTTTACTAATTTATAATTTTGATTTGGTAAGGGGTTTTTGATAGGGATTAAATATCGGTCATAAACACGAAATTAATTTGAAATTGATGTTCGGATTGATGGAGAAATCGTTGGTCGAAATTTTTCGTCATTTAGGGTTTATAGAGCGTGAAGTGCGGCTCGAAATTGATCGTCTTACCTTGTTTATGATTTGAATTCAATAAGGGGCTTTTATTATGGGAATAATTACGATTGACATACCAAAGTTAATTGGAATTTCGTGTTCGAATCGTCTCTCAAATCGGGTGTTGAAATTTTGAAAACTTTTAGGGTTCTTGAGCTTGAATTTAGGCTCAAAATCGGAAGACTTCCCTTGTTGTTTATTTAAATTTTTCATAGGGCTTTTAATATATACGTCATGTGGAACATTTTCCCGGAACTAATTCAAATTCTATGTTCGGATTGATGGGAAAACGGATTTGGGAATTTTCAAAATTTTAGGGTTCTTGAGTTCGAAATTTGAATCTGCAATTGGTCATCATTCGGTGAACGGTTAATATAATTGACATAGGGCTTTTCATCGTCTGATGAAAACGATCATTATGGTTGGTCAAGGTAGTCGATTGGTGGTCGGCGGTGCGAGATCGGAAGAGGGACGGGTTTGGGGTGCACGAGTTTGCAATCGGAAAATTGGTCATGTAGACCTCGTCTGATAGATCTGATACTTGGGCCGTGGTTTCGTCTGGTGGAGGCGGTTCCGGCTATGGGTCGGCCGTCGTTTCTCCGGTGGTGGCGAGGCGGCGGCGGTAATAGACCTAGGGTTTCGGTTTTTTTTTTAATCTTAAAATTCGATTTTTTTTTTTTGAATTTTCAGATTGTTAAATCATTATTCCCAACTTGTTTTCAATTTACTCAGTTGGTCTATTAGATCCGGGATTTATAATTCGGTTGATTTATATCAACCAAAAATCTTTTCCCAGCGGGATCATGGAACCTGGTTTTGCTCTGATACCACTAAAATGTCACGCCCCGAAACCGGAGCGCATGACACCGGCGTTGAATCCAAATATAAAATTCGAATACAACAAGCCTCGTGTACAGATCTTTGATAAAACCAGTCTATTTATTCCAAAATCAATAAATTGTCCTTACAATTGCTATTACAAAATACTATTCTCTATGATTAAATCAAATACGTGGAAGCGTAGGTAAAACTAATAAATTTCCTTGAAGGTTCTCCGTAGATCATCCTCTCCAAAGATTATTCTTGTTCTTCTTCCTCGATCTCTTCTTTTCGTCTTTGTCTGGGAGGGGAGGTAAGGGGTGAGCGTTTGGGAAAACACTCAGCAAGTAGGGGCCGATTGAACATAGTAAAAATATACATATAATCATACACTTATAATCATAGCAAAAATCCTTTAATATTTCTTTGTCAAATCACATAGATCTTGGCACATAAACACATATCTTACACATAAACACATATCTTGCACATATCCACATAACGAGTTTAAAAACATACTTTTCATAGGGTTGTTCAATTGAGATTTAAAACATACATATAGTTTTGAAAACGAAATGAAGTTGTAGCAAAAACCCACTTACATTCTAAGCGTGATTGAACGAATTACATGATGTAGAAAATAGCACAAAATCTCCTCATCCTTTGCCTTGAAGGTTTCGAATTCTTGTGTTTGTAAGTGTGTGTAGGTTTCGAAATTGGAGAATGTAGAATAATCCCTTCTTGGCATGGTGTATTGTGGTTTTAAGGTGAGGAGTGATGGTCCAATGTAGATCCACCAATTTGGCTCATAATGGCAAGACTCAAGGTAGGTCAAAATGTAATATTTTAAATGGATGATATTAATTGTATATTCATTTCTTTAGCCTTCTAATCACAAGATTGGAGCTAAATAATAATTGGATGGATGTATGGTGTTAATGTGATTGGGAGGCAAATAAATGGGATTGAGTGAGGTGATTTTAAAGTATGAGGAATAATGGAGACTCCTAGACTTTTGTCATTTAGTGTCATGTTTGGGTAATGTCATTGAATGATTAATGACAAGATTTGGGAAGGCAAATGAATTGGTTAATTCCATTGGGCAATTGAATAGAGGACTTTTATTATTTATTGTAGGAGAATTAATTGATCAATTCCTAAACTTTGGCATGTCTAATACCATGATGATAGCAAGGTAATGATAACATGAATTGGTAAGGTTATCAACTTTGGCCATTACAATTGAATGTCTAATGTCATGATTTTAGCAAGGCAATGATGGCTAACATGAGGCAATTGAATAATCATTAATGTCATGATTGATAAGGAAAAAGAATGGGTTTAGGCCATTAGTGACATGATTTTGGGCAAGTCCATTGAATGGTTTAATTATGTACTTTCAAAAATATAGGATTAGTGTAGGAATTATAGTCCATAAACTTTTATCTATTCATTGCAAGATTTATGATTGATTATTATTTTCAATGATTTCTTAATTATCTACAACTTTAAATTATTTAAAAGTTTACAAACTAAAATCATATAACATATGTATTATCTCCTAACAACTCTAATAGGTTATAAACTTAAATATGTGATTAAAAGTCCACAAGATTGAATAATATAATTAAATCCATCCATAATGTAACTCTATTATTTTAATTACTTTTCAATGTTATCTCGGTATCACGTAATTTGTTTGACCAAAATTCCGGGTCTTCACAGAGATAAACATCCAAGTGATCCCTTCAGAAGCATGGAAGAGACCTCAATAAAATGTCTTTTCGCATTATAACTAAGGTCAACCTCAACAGATGCAATGAAAAAGGCGCAAACGAGGGAAGGGAACTGGAGCATAGAGTATGTTTAGGCTACACTTGTGCAGATTGCTTCGCTCGAAAGTTCTAAATCGCCACTACTACATCATTTCCAAATCCAGAATTCATCCAGAGTCTATTTTTATCGTACTCAACAATTTTTTAACATAAATATAGATTTTAGAAATCTATAATACTTAAGTTTCAATGGATGACAAGTAAAATAATTAGAAGTGCATACCTAAATTAAAACTATTGTAAAAATAAGTAACTCATACGAATAAACACACAATTCAAATACATTTTTCAAGTAAAAATCTTTGTTAGCTTAAAAAAACCAACAAGCTTTAAAAAATGCATCCACTAAAACCACATTCTTAAAATACATGAAACGTTTTATAAAACATAGTTTTAAAACTGATGAATTGAAAGTGGAAAAAAAACTTGACAAAATAACATTTTAACTTTTATCGTTCAAATGTTATACTTTCTTTAGTTCAAATTTACACATGATGGAAATGATCAATGAATTTAAGGGCATGGAATTTTTAATGCTTAGGATTAGTTGATATTAACTACAAGATACTGCAACAGTTGAACACTGGACAAACTACAGCTTTTATGATCACACTGCAAGATGAGCTTAGAATTCAACTATCCAAAAAATGAACAAGATGATTTTATTGTGATTCGAACTTATCAGTCCGCAGATACAGATTAAAATAAAAATGAAAAATCTAACTATTAGAAAACAAAGGCAATACATGGAACTAAGCCGCTGCAATTCAGAAAGGCGTTGATTTTTTGCGTGTTTTCCAAATCTGCTCCATCGGTTAAAGAAGAGAAATAAGGAGGATGATGAACAGTAACAAATTAATTTATTAATTATCAAACTATTGGGATGTTTTGGCATCTTTACAAACATCGACTACGCATCCCCATTACTCTGCATTAAGAAATTAAACATAATGGGAGGATTGCATCAGTTGAACTTGAATAACAAAGATTAAAAATTGTCAGCTTTTATAACACAACAGAGAATGTCACATTGGAAGTCACAATGTCAGCCACCGAATGTGTTGTTTAAAAATAGTTTTTAAATCATGATGCCCTTCCACTCCAGGTATTTCAAAGTTCAGCCTATTACCAACCAGACAAGGTAAAGCTTGATCCAAGAGCTCTACCATGTTTTCATTGGCTACTCTTATACACCAAAAAGATTTAAAATGCTATCATCCGTCCTCAAAACCTTTTTTGTATCTTGTGGCATATACTTCGTCCAAAATTAACCTTTGTTGGCTAACGTTTATCTCAGTGGAGAAATTAGCACACTAAGAGACGAGCCTTGGAAGTCCATTTCCCAACCAATTTTTAAAGTTTTTTTCCGAAATCTATTCCTAGTTCCTAGTTGTTTCATCCTCTTGAGTCTACAACTCCGATTTTCAAATGTCCATTTCAGGGGGAAATGTACAAGACCCAAAGACAATATGTCTTATTCACGGAGACAATGAGCTCCTCTTCAAAGTCAAGATTCTTAACCAGAGGCAGATCCTTCGGACATGAATCCCCAAGTCAAGTTCAAAGAGTTGATGGAGTGTGGATTCTTAGGATTTTCATTCGCTGTGAGAAACGAGTAAGATATTTTACGCGCTCACAAAGTATTTAGCAAATTCAGAGATTTTACTCAGAGTTGATATGATTTGAATCTCGAGGAATATTGATGAAGACACTGCACAATCAAAGAGGGCAGCAATTTGTCAAGAAATTAAGCCCTTTAAGGTAATGATACTTGGGATATTGTTGATCCACCAAATGGGAAGAATCTTGTGGGTATGTGGCGGGTGTGCAAAGTGAAATATGGAGCAGATGGTAAGTTGAAAGTTTCAAGGCAAATGCCCGAGATTTTACATAGACATCTGCAATATACTATGAGAAACCTTTTGCTCCTCTGATAGTTAAATCAATACATTCCATCCATGTTTTATTACTTCTTCCTAAAAACCTGTGGCAAATATAGAATGGAAGCTACATCTGCTGGAAATAAAAAATGCTTTCTTTCTCAGTTTTTCATTTGGGATGAAGAAACAATCTTAGTTCAAAGTGATCAATTTCAAAGAGCAGAAACAAAACTTTAACGCATAGCAAGGAAAGGTAGGAAGATAAAATACACACACAAACAGGTTCAACATACACATGCAGTCTTGAAAAGATCATATCATAAACTTGAAAAGATCATATCAAAAATCTCATCCTTTGAAAAAAGAATTGTGCAAATGACATCTACACACAGAAATGACTATATACTGAATCACATTGTTTAAGCAAAGAGTTTTCAATACCTCAACTGAAAGTTGTATGTTACGAAGTTCTGCCTCCACCTTTTCAGACGCATAGTTTGAACTGCATGCCATGGCTTAAAGCAACAGCTTCTTTCTAGATGTGGCTTCACCTTTTGCACCTCCAATTCAAGTGTTTGTATTTTACTTGATTCAGAACAACTTCATCTTTGAATTAATTGAACCCCGTCCATAACCATCTAGCACTTCCACTTCACACAGACGAGTTTCCTCCAACAAACCATTTCGTTTGCCTTGGATTATTCTCCAATTTGATAGAACCCTTTTCCTTCCTCTTGTATTCATCCTCGATGGAAATAGAAATGTCACCAAACCTGAGACATTGGCCTTCATCAATTTCAACAATCTTTCCCGACAGTTTAAGCCTTGTCTAATGTCTATATTTTTATGTTGATCAGAAGCAATAATTTTTTTATACCCATCCTCTCTTGCATAGCATTTCATATAGACTCAACAATTTATCATTTTCTTCATGCTGTTTTAGACTCTCAAACTCTCTTTTCATCTCCAGTTCCTTCTGTTCAGTTACTTTAGCAATATGGCAGTTGTCTTCTTCAGTTTTATCTTCCTGAAGCTTTGAAGGAATCATCCGAGTTTTGTTGTTTTCTACGACCAGGTTGTCATACAAATCAATCAGTGTATGTTGTCTTCAATTAATACCTTTAGTTTCATCCTAAACTCATCATTATCTTTGGACAAGAAAATTGTCAATTCATGTGCTTCTGCTTCTCTTTGGCGTGCAGGTGCAATAGCATCGACCATTGTTTTAAGTTCCAGTTGATCGATTTGCCCTGTTAGGGATGTGAACATTCCTTAGCTCCCTTAGCTGGGGCTTTTTGGATACTTTCTGAGCCTCGAGCTCTTTTGCCAAGTCGTTTACTTGCCTGCAATTTTTTTTCAAATGTGAAGGCAATAGTATTTAAAAGGATTGGGAATGACACCAAAATATTCCGTTTTCACATGAGGTGTTTTAAAATTTTCAAATATGTAATACTTCTAGTTTAGTTTAACAATCATTAAAAAACAGTATGATGACAACCATACTGAAGATTTATCATATGCTTGAGTAATAGAGATAATGTGAGATTCTGTTTAAAGTCACCTCTCTAACTTTTTTTTCTCTTCGGCACACAAGTCAAGTTTCTTGTGAAGTGAGTCAAGCTCTGACTGATTCTGAATTGCCTGAGAGAAAATGACAAACAAAGTTGACAGATAACAAGAAGGTAGAAGAGAACCAAACAAATGAGGAAAAAATGCTTCTCTTTGGTAATCACCTGCCTATTCTTTCCAAACAAAGTAACTCAAAGAAGTAAAGATACCTGCAAGCGAAGAAACTCATTCTCATCATTAATTGAGGAGCGCCAAGGTGATGCAGATCCCTATAGAAATATACCAGCAGATACAGAACAAATTCATTTTTTGTCTGTTAAAAAGTCAGCTGCTATAAAATTAAATAATACAATTGTCTCTTAGATTCTAAAATACAATCAACAATGTCAGGGAGAACATATAGAGCACTTAGATCTCTCGGTGCAGTTTCGATAAAAAAAGGAATAGTATAATAAATAATGAGATTGATTATTATCATAATGTTTAAACCCATTTTTAATTGGGTGAAACAAAATTACCTCTTCATGATTTTACGATTTATTTTGAGCAAGTATCCAAAACTAACCACGTTAAGTATAATTTTAAATTAAGCTCGTTGTATTCACTCGAGCCACTTATTTTTATAGATTAAATTGATGTTGTTCCAATTTCAATGCTAAAAAAAGGCATGGATGGGACTGGAGACTAGATCTTTTTGAGTGGGAAGAAGAAATATTTGTTGTTTTACTAACTTTTATTGATAGGATAGTTATGGTTCAGGAGTCAGAAGACAGGTGGAAGTGGTGACATGACACTTCCTAATTATTTTCGATGCACTCGGTATACAATGTTATCCTTGAGGTACTCAGCAGACAGGAGAATCATAACCAGAAAATGAAATTATATGGGACACTTTAGCTCTTAATAAGGTTGCAACAATTGCTTGGAGGGTAATCAAAGGCAATATCCCTACTAAACAAAACTTGAGGAAACGGGATATCAGAAGAGGAACCATATCAGTGACTTGTGCCAATCAGAAGAGGAAACATTTCAGCATCTACTTTTCTCTTGCCCAGAGTCGTATTCACTAAGGATGAAATGCTACGAGTGGTTGGGCATGATGCTTGCTCTCAAAAAGGACGCGGTGAATCATCTTTTCCAACACAGACGCCTATGGGGAGTTGGCTGACAATTTGGAAAGCAGTGATTTGGACAATTTGGCTGGACAAAATCAGAAGAATATTCAAGGGGCCACAAGATAAGGGAGGACGACTTGCTAGATTTTATTAAATATAGAACTTGGTTATGGATTAGTAGTAGAACTAAATTAACTCTTCTTACTCGTATGGGATTGGACATTGTCTTTGTTTACTAGCACTTTAGTTTATGTGGTTTTCTAACTGCAAACTATATTTCTGTATCGTTTCGAGTACTTCTAGTACTCCATTTTATATATTATTATTTGCCAGAAAAAAAAACTATCATTTTCATTATCCATTATCTTGAGAGGACTTTCTTTATGTAAGATGAAAATGATATATTCTTCAGCTTCGCAAGATACAATCTCAGGAAAGAATTATTCAAGTCTCTGGTAAGATAAGTACCTGATTGTATATGGGATCTGTCTCATGCATGAGTTTCCACTCAAGAGCTTCAAGCAACTGTAGCAATGAGATAGTGCTTGAGAAGTATTCAAACAGTTTAACATGAAAGAAATTGCACAAAACTAAGAAGAGAAAAAAATAGCAATATTCAATTTTGAAGATGCAATTATAAACATTACAATTTTCACAGATATTGAAAAATTAAGCAACAGAAATAACTAAAATTACGTCAGTAGCTATTTCAGTTTTAAATCATGAGTAGGATGACATGCAAAAGGATAAAAAAAAAACCATGATGTCAAGCAGTATTCACCTTATTTTCTAGTATCATAATTTGTTCATTCATTCTTTCCAGTTCACCTTCCTCAACAAATGACTTCAGCCTGAATTTGGAATAAATTAACATATGACATTAGATTAGAAAGAGGAAAGAACAATTATGCAAGTAAATGAAGAGCAATAAGGGAAGAAAAACAAGTAAGGAGTTGCAAGATGCTCATATTAGAAAGCTATAACGATCAATTGCTCAAACAGCACCAGAAAATCTAAGAATAACTAGTACAAGTTGTGCATTATTTCAATTCCAACTCCTTAAGAGTTAAAGCCACAGTATGTGCTTGCCGAGCTTTCGGAAAATGGTGAATTGCAATAAAATGACCATAACTAGTAGATTTTGTTGAATATCATAATCTTGTACATAATCAATGAAAGGAAAGTTTAGAAACAGTATATACATGCCTTCTGATCTCTTCTTTCAAGCTCAAGTTCTCCATAGCAAATTTTATTACATCCTGGCTACGGTCTACCTGAGCACGTAGCACCTCTATTTCTTTTAAGTGTTCCTCTTTTTCTTTGACTAAGTGAGTCTCGGAAGAGATCTTTCCAGAGGCAACAGCTTCTAGTCTCTTTATTCCACTTTCTCGAAATCTTAATCTCATCTTCAACCCGTGAATCTCATCTTCTCTTTGCTTCGCCTGTTACACCACACACAAAAAATTAAATTGTCCAAATAATTGAAGAATTCTCTTGGGATACACCTGATCTAATCTAGGTACAAAAGAATTATGCGCCTAATTGATAAATCACGCTGGATTGGACCAAAACTCGGATATTCAGTGAGAGTCCAAATTTCTCATTTGAAGGAAGAAAATTTATTCCCAGAAAACAACAAGAAACAAAGCCTAGGCATCCAAAACTTTGCCACACAAGAATTCCTTTTACTCATTCATACATGTGACATAATTTTTATGGAAGGAAATGAAACTAACACGAGCTTTAATCGGAATGCACATACCAACCGCAATGCTGCCAGATTCTCTTCTGCCAATGCCTGCAGTGCTGTATCTTTATCTTTTTCCCTCCGGAAAGCTCCAACAATGGCAACTTCATACTCTTTTTTCTCAAGCTACAAAATGTCAAATTACAAGGTTATAAATCGTGTAATACACTCTCTCGTAGACAAGGACCAGTGAACATACATGTGCCATCTTCTTATCGGATATAAGGGGACTTGAAAATCCATGAAGCCCATCCCATTTAAAGGAACCCGGAGATCCTGGAAAGGTTACTGATAAAGCATCATCATCATGGCTGTCAGCTCCCCCATTGACTAGACTTCGCAAACGAGATACTTCTTTCTAGCATTCACATAAATGAAAATGATCAATACTTCACTCAGAAAAAATAATTTAACATTTGAACACTGATGCAGAAAAATAATTAAGTGATGTCTCAAACATGGAGAAAAGCCTCTTTGAATATTGAATTTAATACCTCTTTATAAGATATATAATATGATCAAACCCTACAGTCTAAAATGGCTATTCATTGAGCATAATGATCTATTAAATTGTGAAGACCTGATGCCATCATTAGATTCAGCAAACCTTTTTTCCTCACTACTGTTTCGGCAACAGTATAAAAATGGAAGCTTACTAATGCAAAACCATAGCTAAAATAATGCACTGATTAATAATATAACACTTAATTGATTAGTTGACATGGAGTATCACTGCTATGAGAAACCTTATTAAAGGATGGCATTGAAACTTGAAAACTACATTCCCTGAAAGCCCATTTCAATGGCCATGCTGGGTGGGGATTCATGCTGGGTGGGTGGACGGAATGTGTTGATTCAAACATATTCCTACTATGACTCTAAGACTAGAAGTTAAATCCTAACATAACTAGAATTCTAAATCTATGGGTAACTACTTAAAACCATGAGATTGATTTATCTAGGATATTTGTTATTATCCAATACCCTCCCTTAAATCAAGCTCTTCAAATTTTATCCTGCTCATCAAATTCTAATTCTATAGGTAACTACTCAAATTTTTCTCTGGTCAATTCCATTATCCTTGCGGTTTTCACGCATATTGTTAAGCAAACGCTGAGTTTATCTGCCAAAGATTTTAGCTCTTCCTCAACAATTCTCAACTTTTCTTCTCTGCTGCAGGCATGCGCCACGGAGGGCGAATCTGTCAATTGTGATCTTTAACACAGAGGTGGGTTTTCCTTCACACATTTTGGCTGCCAGCTCATGGAGCAAATGCATATAATGTCCTCCTTGCCCGATATCCAAATCACGACATGAATCTTGTTAAAACCTTGTTTTGAGGTGACTTCAATGATGGCTATATTTGCGGCCATGAATCCGTGCTTGAAACATGGAGAGACCTCATACAACGTTTATGTTGCTATCATGGTTCGACGCGGGAACGGTGTCCGGAACGGAGGTCACCGGTTCCGGTTCCAAACATTTCACGGAAGGGTCACGACACAGATTTTTTTAAAAATACCATTTTCATCAAACATATGTGATTCATTCCCTTAAAGATTATAACACACAGAAGACTCCTTACCTTAGGAGCGGGATGAGTGATACATCTGGCGAAGGCCGGTGAAAAACGCAAGCAAAGCTGGAGCTTGGGTATTGATATATTCCATCAAGAAAAAGGAGGCAGACTGGTAAAAAGTCTGACCACATAACATAGGTGGAGCGAACCGAAAAACTCAGCTTTTCGGAGTGGACCAATCTTCCGCCCCCTCCCCTTATTCTCTCTATCCTGCGGGTTGTAATTGTATAGCGGTATCTGAAAACATATTGTCGATAAATTTGATGTGATTTGAGTCAATCTTTCTTAATTAGATTGATATGATTTGATTTGATTTTATCTTTCTTTTAATTAGATTAGTTTTATATGTAATTTTTTTTCCTTTTAGATTAGATTGTTACCTTAACTATAGGGCTAGGAGCCCTCTATATATTGCAACTATTATCATTGTAATTTTTAAGGTAGAAATTAATAAAACAAATAAGTTTTTTCTTCAGTTTACCTTCGTGGTATCACAGCCACATCATCTCCAGAATTTTTTTTTCCGGCACTTGTGTGCGGTATTTTTTCCTTTTTCTTCCTATGGTCAAGATGGCTTTCACAGCTCTTTGAATAGTTCGGGGTCGGATAATTCCTCAACAAGCCTACCGCCTACCCCAACTCCTAACCCCATGACCAACTTCGACTCTTCCTCCTTACAAATTACTAGCCACAAGTTGATGCGCCGTAATTTCCTTCAGTGGTCGAGTCTGTTCATTTGGTAATTCGAGGAAAAGGCAAATATGGCTTCATCGATGGGTCAAAGCCATCACATGCCCCTACTGATCCCTCGTTTCCCCTCTGGGATGTGCAACATCCCATGGTGATGGCTTGACTTCTCAATTCCATGGACGATGGTATTAATAGTACATCTCTTTCATTCTACAGCCAAAGAACTCTAGGATGCTGTTTCTTTGGCATATTCTGATCTTCAAGACTCCTCCCAAGTTTTAGAATTGTGTAACCAGTCTCACAACATGAAGCAAGGAGACGCAAAAGTCACTCAATATGTATGGCCCCGAGATTTGATTACTGTTAATTAAATATAATTTGGGAATTTATTAATAATTAATTTGGAATTAATTAATTAGAAGTGAAATTGACAATATCAATGTCAATTGACAATTAAATCGGAACTTGATATAATTTTGAAATAGTAAAATAAACTCCGATAATATTTGAAAAATAAATTATTAAAATGAAGAATTAAATTTTGTGTTGTAGTAGTAGATATAAATCCCAGGTATCGTCTGTACTATTAGTGTATTAGTGCACCGATGACACTCAGATATACATAACTTGGTCAGGATACTATTTAATTGTGTGTAGGACACATTCCACATACTAAAAACATGTTAACCCACACACATTCAGTGGCGTTTCTCTCCACCCCTTCCTCCCGTGCGCGCCTCGACCCTCACCAGAAAAAGTTGTACGCCGCCGCCCTGAGCCACCGCCTCGGCAATCCCGACGTACCCCAACCTCCCTCACTCACAGGAGCACCATCTCAGACCATATAACCACCGAGTTGCATCGGATGTTTCTACAGAAAATGATGAAGCGCGGAAACTGGTTCTGCTAGAATTCCTTTGATTTTGAGCACCATTTCTTCGATCATTTGTATAGGTATGATGCTACAGATCACTTAGCTAATTACTTCCTTGCAATTTCGATTTTATTGAGTTTTTAGTGAAATTTTCGTACTACATGTTGGTGGAAAGGGACGATCGATTTTCTTGGTTTGAGGATGAAGGTTCTTAAGTCTTGTTAGTCGATTATTAATTCGTTTAAACTACGTTCTAGCTTGTTGAATCATGTATAAGAGCATTGTAGGAACTTTGAACTAGTTGTTCTGTTTTGGTCGACTGATTTCAGTGTGTGAGTGTGAAACTGCTTCAATTCTGTTATGGTCGATTTTAACTCCATTTAGATCATGTTTGAGAGGATTTCATGTGAATTAGGATGATTAAATGGCATAGTATGATTGAATGAATATTTTGAATTGTGTAGATCTTATTAAATTTCATACTGAAATGTCACTGATGTGATCGAAGATATCGAGTTTGGACAACTAAGAATAGGTATGTTGCGATCGTTAACATAAGACAGGTATCTGTATTATTTGATACATGATTAGCTGAAATTATGTGAATTACGTGATATTACTTGGCTACGTGGTTTTAATTAGCTGAAATTATGTGAATTACGTGATGTTACTTGGCTACTTGGTCTTAACTGAATTATGGAGCATTCATGGCATTCATGTTTTAGCATTCGGTGTATGAAAATACCTGTTTTGTTAACATACATCATTTTACATATATACATCAATGCATGACATATACATTGAGTTATCGTTCCTTTGATATCCGTATGAGTCTTCTTGAGGTCTTTGATATGGTCTCGTGAGGATGATGGGCACATCGCTAGTTGGCTCAATTTAGTAACTATAGCGCCGAGTGTGTTGACGTCGCTTAGACACGGGGATGCTTTGACGCATCGGGCTAAGTAGACCCTGTAGCACCGAATGTGTCGCCATCGCCCATTGTAGGATGGTTGGAGACCTCGATGGCCCGACCGGGCGACGTGTGTCGCCATCCTAGCTCGAGCTTGAAATATTTGATAGCTATTCCTTGGATTCCGGACGTTTGCTATCCCGAGATGATTTGTACCTTTCATGCATTGCATTGCATCACATCATATATCACAGTTTATAAATACATGTAATTACTTGATAGTTTCATGTTGGGCTTTGGCTCACCCCAAGGGGGTTGTTGTTGTCTTTTTGTGTGGACAATGACAGGTATTGCAGGTAGCCAGGATCCCAAAGAGGGAATACTCGTTGAAGTCTTACCTGAGGTTGTTTCTTTTGTCTTTTCCCAGTCGTAGGACAGTTAAATTATACCAGGGTGTGTCCTGGATCGTATAATTATGTAAATTGAGTTTATTTCAGTTTAGTCTTGAATATTTGTGAATATTTTACTTACTGTTGATGGTATTATGTAAATATTATGAGTATGAATGTGTGCTGGAGACTTATTGTGCATGCTATGGATGTAAAAAAATTTAATACGGATTATGTGCTGGATGCCTATGATGCATGATATGGTATTATGTATTTACTTTCTACATTGGGGATATTATTATTGTGTTTTCATTTTTTTTTTGTATGTCCCTTGTGCGGGGAGGTAATGCCAAATTTTTAGAGCCATTTGTTGATAGAATTTTAAATACGTTGTTTACAAATAAATAATCATTGTGTGAGTAAACACTTGATTATGAGCGGGTCCTCACACAATACTTCAGTTCTGTCAAAAGGATTTGGCATGAATTGGATATGTTCATGACTTGTGATTGGAAAGATCCCGCTGGTGCTATTCTTTATCGGTCCTTGATTGTTAAGGACCGTGTTTATGATAGCCAGTTTGAATCGCGATTTGGATGATGTTCGTTTGAGTGCTACCTACCATTGATGAAGTGTTTGCTACCATCCGACGGGAGGAAAATCGGAAACGTGTTATGCTTCCTTTTCATTTACCAAGCACTGAGTGCTCGGCCCTTGTCACCTACAATTAGCCTAATAGTTCTGTTCCTCGCACCAAGGATGGCAATCCATGGTGCGAGCGGTTGTAAACGGCATTACCATACTGTTGAAACATGCTGGAAAATACATGGAAAGCTGGTCGATTAGGTTCCAAATAAATTCCGGCCAAAGGGCAGGCGTGGACCACAGGCTGCTTTTGTTTCGGGTGCTCCTTCATCCTCGTCCATTGCTACCCTGTCAAAGTCCAACTTGACCAAATTCTGTAGTTGCTCTCGGCCAGTGGGCAAAATTCTTCTCTGGTTGCTGCCACGGGTACTTTGACCGCTGCCCATAGTGCTCTCCGTCAACCAGGTGCGTCTTGGATAATTGATTCTGACGCATCACATCATATGACTTCAAGCCAGGCTCAGTTTACTACCTATTTGCCCGTCTCTGTCCCTCAACAAGTTAAAATTGCCAATGGTTCCTTTGCCCCGGTTGTTGACACGGGTAATATTTCCATTACTCCATCCTTGACTCTTCATGATGTGTTATTTGTTCCCACTTTATCATGTTACTTGCTGTCTATTCACAAATTAACCAAGGACTTGGATTGTTATGTTTACTTCACACCATCTTCTTGTGTTTTTCAGGACCGGACTTCGAGGAGGAGGATTGGCAGTGCTAGGGCAACCTCTGGTCTCTATTACCTTGAGGATGATTCGTTCGTGAGTCATGTCGTTCACCATCCCACCGCCCCTACTTCACTTTCTCCCACTCAACAGATTGTGATCCTACATTCTAGATTAGGTCATCCAAAGTTTGCTTATTTGAAACGTTGTCTTCCTTCTATGTTTCGAATGAATGATATTTTTCAATGTGAAACTTGTCAATTACCTAAACATACAAGGGTGAACGAAACCCTGAAGTATGAAGAAATTCCGATCCGAATCATAGACTCAAAGGATCAAGCACTGAGACGAATGATCATTCCATATATCAAAGTTCAATGGTCGAGTCATACAGAGAGAGAAGACACTTGGGAACCAGAAGAGAAAATGCTATCTGTTGCAAGATCAAGCCGTTCAAGATTCGAGGACGAAACTTCTCATAAGGAGGGAAGAATGTGAGAACCTACTCTTGCAACCACCTTACATGATGCCAACAACATGACACATTGAATTGAGGTGCCAACAATACAATCAAACTATCAATAGATACATTTAATTCTAATTACATATTTTTATGAATTATTAAGAAACATGACATATTGCTTACATAATTTTTACTTGACATCATTGCTTACAAAAAAATTTTACTTGACATCTGATGAAGGCCCAATACTCAAAAGCCCAAAACAGATATTGTATACACTAGAAGAGGTCAAAGAGGTGGGAACGTGCATGCGAGGGGAAAGGAATATAACAGAGAGTGGGGGGAAGAGTAGTGGGTAATCAGTTATTGTCTATCGGTCAGTTACTAGCAAAGCTAGGGTTGTACAGAGTAATTCTGGGTCATTGTAAACAGTTTCATTTCCATTTCAGTAATTCAATTCGTGTGTGTGTATTGTGTTCATAGTGCACAGATCGTAATCACTCTGGTGAAGCTCCATTCATATTGGTCCGACCTGCCGTATTTGATACCTGAGGGAAGCGATGTCGACAAGATCCGAATCACGGATTGAGGCAATTGAAAGTTTGGTACATGGGCTGAGGGAGGAGGGTTAACGGGATTCAGGAACGCTAGATACGATGCATGACGTTAAAAATGAAATTCAGTACATGAAGAATGATTTAGCAGAAATTAAAGCTTTCATGGCCAACTGGGTCAAGGAGAAAGAATTGGAAGGTGGAAGAAATCAATCTGGACCATACCATACCTTTGAAAATGTTGGAGGTGGAAGTCCATACACTGACGGTCGTATTGAGGAAACAGAAGAGCTTAAGCATTTTTTGAGGAGAACTGACTTACCCTAGCTTTGATGGAAGTGACCCCTTCATTTGGCTGGGAAAGCTGATCAATATTTCGAGTTACACAGCACGCCAGTGGAGAATAGAATGAAGATTGCTTACATGTGCATGGAGAGACGGCTGTACACTGGTTCAAGTGGATCAAGAGTAAAATTCCTGATATGAATTGGGAATATTCGCGGCGGAATTAATCAAACGATACGGCGGAAGAAAGGCTGTCAATCCCTTTGAAGTCTTAGCAGCCTTGCAACAAGGCAAACGAACGGTGGATGAATACATTGCTCAGTTTGAAGTGATAGCAGCAAGTGGATCACTGCCAGAGGACCAAGCATTGGGATTTTCTCAGTGGGTTAAAGGAGGAAATACGTCGGAATATCAGGATTCACAAGCCCAGTACAATTATTCGAGCCATGGACTTGGCATGGAGCTTAGAGGAATCGATTCATGGGGCCAGACAGATCCGTATTCAACATACTCAGTACTAGCACCAAAGGCAGATAAGAGGGTGAGCAGCAATGGGGGATGGAATAATAGGAATGACATGAATAGAGGGGTGCAAGGCAGAGGTCAATGAGAATGGACCATTCTATATTCTAATAGGTCTGTAAATTTTGGACAGGGTTCTAACATTGATCGACATAGCTCTAATGTAGGGGGAAGCAATGGAAGAGAAGGACGCATAGCATCCCATCAATAATATTTTAGGAGGAAGGAAAAAAGGGGTGTGCTTTAAATGTGGCGAACCGTAGACACCTTTACATAAATGTGCCAACAAGATTATGAGGGTCACCATCGTGACTGAAGATGAGGAAAACGTGGGAGAGGAGGAGATGGTGCCAATTGAGGAAGAAAGAATTAGTTCATCTGACATTCACTACACAGAATGTGGGACGCTGGAGCTTCCTCTATACTCAGTAGGGGAAGTCAGCCTTTCTCGCACTATGAAGGTTCGAGGAATGATTGGCAACACCAACATCTTAGCCATGATAGATAGCGGGGCAAGTCATAGTTTCATTTCAAGACAAATAGTTGCTGATATGGGGTTGAATGTGGATGAAAGTGTACGTTTTGGAGTGTATTTGGGAAATGGCTGCCGAGTTCAGTGCCAAGGAGTAAGCCGAGGGTTACAGGTAGATTTGGGGCCCTGCAACATTACAATCGATGGCTATTTATTTGAGCTTGGAGGGGTGGATATGATTCTAGGAATTGAGTGGTTGAGTACACTGGGCGAAATGAGGGTGACTGGCGTCGCATTAGAATGAGGTTCCAGCAAGATGACAAAGAAAGTAGTGTTACAAGGAGACCCTTCTCTTAGTCGTTCCTTGGTATCCCTACGATCCTTGATCAAAACGGCAGAGGTGGTATTTTGTGGAGCCAAATGAATCCTCACCTTCCTCCGTATTCAGTGTTCCACGTGCTCTAATCCTCTGAGCTACAGGCCCCACCCATCATTGGGTTCGATAATAATGATATCTCCCAACATGGAGTCAGTTATAGGGACCCTGCTACTGTGAAAAAATTAGCATTGCTCTCCCACAACCCCGTTTTCACGGTTTAGGCTGCTGATATTATTACAGATATTGGGTCATTCATAGCATTACTATACCTTGACACCAAAGAATAGTTCGACCCATGCTTTAGTTCTGTCCTAGTTGATTCATCCCTGTAGTAATCTGATGAATTGAGTGTGTGAGGGGGCCATTGGACAGCTGGAAAAAGCAAAAATTATCTAAAGATAAAATAAATCTCTAACGAATTAGGAAAACACATATTTATTTGGTGGAGGAACTGGATCGGAAAAAGAGGGATTCTAGTTGTAAGATATCTAATGAAACCATCGCTGGAATTGGAGTTAGCTGTGATATGTTCACTAAAAAAAATCCTTTTGTTCCAATTATGATCTGGAAGTCGATCCGGGGCAAAAGTTCCTAGATTCATGGAGATATATAATAGTATATAAGTTATCATGATTGCATATCCATCATTTGAGTCTCCAACAATTATTCCAATAACTACATATCCGAATTCAATGAAAGGGAAGAAAATTGTCCGAACCCTTGCTATTTTATTTGGATATCTCCATAAAAGATTTTAAGTTCAATTCTTTTTTTTCCATCGTTGAGTGACAAATGGGAAATATATGGAAAGTTACAATCCCCACCACAGAACAGTGAAGAAATTTCAAGAGAAATAAGAGAAATAAATTATTCAAATTCAATCGTTGAAATGATAATTGATACAACTAAAATAGAAATACAAGTTATCAATTCTTTTTCCAGATTAGAATCCTTAAAAGAGGTCTATGAGGTATTTGACCAAATAGGACCGTCCAGTTGTGTCAAGGATATACATAAATATTATATAGATATATATAGTAATATTTGATATGATATTATTGGATTTGTAATATAGATGGTAATTAGTATATTTGGCAGATCTTAGGGACTTATTGTAATAAGCTCATCTATATAATGGAATGAAAACCCTATTCAAAGGGGATGGAGTTTGGTATTGAGATTTAGATTTATTGACATGGTATCACAGCCAGTTTAAAACAAAAGGGAGCTAGAGTTTACAGGCTGCGCTGGGCTTCTGCCCCCAGGCTTAATCGTCTTCTTTCCAGCGGCAGCGCTGGGGGCAGGCGGTGGTCGCTGTTTCTTTGTTGTTATTTTTTCTTCTTCTTTTTCCCTTTGTGTACTTGTTTCGCAATAATGTTTCTTTTCGTCAGATTTTCCATGGCAGAATATTGCATGATGTCTTGGGTTTCGATTACTGTAGATCGTGTTACTATTCATTACGCATAGTTGTTCAGTTTTACTGTTCATCGTTTTTTACTGCGACGTGTTCCTGTCATGCGTCACTGTTCATCGTGAACTGTACATCGTTCACTGTTCTAGCATTGTTTTCGATCTATCATCTATACATCATCATAAATCATGTTGCTCCTCGAAGGTCCCTTTAACCTAAGTCTTATTTTTGGGACCTTCATCAGAACTACCATCAGAGTCATGTTGCCTCTCGTACTTGGGTTGGGTTCTCTTCTGACTATAGTGTCATCAGAACTATCGTCATCATACGAATCACGATGTTTGCTTTTTAAATTTTAGTCTTATACCCACGGTCTTCATCAGAACTGCGATCATCATGTCGTCTACCTTTTGAAGTAATATTTAGCTTTGGATGTTTGAGGCTCAGATCAGAACTACTGTAATCATCTGAATCATAACGCCTATGAGATTTTCCATAATTCTTGCCACGGTGAGAGACTCAGAGTCACATTCAGACTGAGATTCTGAATTAGAAGAATCACTGTCATGTTTTGCAGCTTTGTTCCGTGTCCTTGATGGCTGCTTATGTGGGTCAAGCATCATATGGACTTGCGATCTGGCTTTCGCGATTTGTTGTTACTGCAAGCTGGTTGTCTTCTTCGTCTTTTCTTCCGGGGGCGGAATCTTCGTTTTGTGGCTTCTGCTCGATTTTAGGGACCTGGATGACTACAATACTTCTAGTGTGTGTGGTGGTCGGTACCTTTGCCCCGGCGTTTGCGGTGTCCTTTTACGGTAGTTGCGTGTTTGAGCCTGACATGGTTGTTGTGTGTTTGAGCTTGACACGGTAGTTGTGCGTTTTAGCCTTGCACGGTTGTTGTGCGTTTGAGCCTTGCACAGGTTGTGCGTTTATACTTTTTTCGCTATGCGAGACGTATTTGCACAAGTGTTTGTGACAGATTTGCCCGACTTGGGTATTGATTCTTCTGCGAGGGATTATTTGGATTGACAAATTGATGTTTTTTGATCGGTCAGCGTCAATTTGAGGAGAGGTGTCAAGGATATACATAAATATTATATAGATATATATAGTAATATTTGATATGATATTATTTGATTTGTAATATATATGGTAATTAGTATATTTGGCAGAATCTTAGGGATTCTTAGGCTGATTCTTATTGTAATATGTTGCTCTATATAATGGAATGAAAACCATATTCAAGGGGATGGAGTTTAGTATTGGGATTTAGATTTATTGACAAGTTCCACTCCGCCAAATATGGATACACCCCGTGGGCTTGGCGGCAGTATTGTTAATCAATTCCATAAGGGGCTCGTACATGTTCTGCATTACCCCCGTGAACCAACATTATTTGATTATTTGATCCCAAATTCAGAGCAATACATTTGAATCAATTCCATATTAGTTCTAAATCAGAGAAATGTGATGGTAAAACTTCGGGGGTGGTGAAGGGAATTGGTAGAAAAAACCCACAACCCCTTCAAAAAGATTGAATATTTTGAAAATAATTTTTTTTTTAAATCTCATGCACACTTATTAAAACATAAATTATCATCAATATATACTAAAATTTTCACAACCATGTCAAAATTATTTTACCTTCATAATTCAAATAATAAATAAAAAATAAAATACACAACTAAATATATTAATTTATATTTAATCAAATTATTAAATTTTTAACTAATAATTAAAATAACTAATCATAATATACGTACAAACTAATTTTAAAACATAAATTAACTCAATATCAAAATATTTATTATTTTATTTACAATATAAATTATTTACAATATATAAATATAATTTTAATATTAAATAATTAATTTATTAAAATCATTTAATTATAACAATTTATTATAATATACCACAACATTATATTAATATATTAAATAACACAAGACACAGGAGATATTTCAAAGACACTGTTCCACGATAAATCGTCATTTTTTGTCCGCGGAACACCGTAACTGGAATGGCCGTTGACGTAAACCATGGCTGTTTTGACTGTTCTTTACTATAAAGCTGACGCGGCGCAGGTATAGGATTTACAGAAGGGGTCACACACGATTTGGTCCGATTAATCAAATAAGGCATCTGATTTACATGATGTAGCTAAACAAATTACATAAGTCACTAGAAGATCAACGATTTTTTCCCTTCAAATAGAACTGAAAACTGGGTTTGGAAACACGTTTTTTTCCATGGGAGGGTGCAAATTTACTACGGAAGGGCCCATGTTATAACATCAGTAAGATGTATATGTTTTCTGATTATAATGTGTAGATAGTCATAGAGTCTTGGTTCATCGGCATTTGACAATTATGCCCCATGATATTATCTTCTAATGGCAAGAGGAGCTTTTTAATTGGTTTAGGAGGGGAAATTTGTGGAATTGGTTCTATGTTCAAATTCTTTTTTACAAAAATGGCTCTAATACCATGTTGATTAAAAGTGAGCAAAGACATGGGAAGAAATCATAATTTCTATATCTTGACTCTCGTGTAAATAAATATCTTACCTAGGTCCATATTTATAGACTTCAAAACAAATTCATATTATGACTCTAAAACTAGAAATTAAATCCTAACATAACTAGAATTCTAATTATAATATAACTAAGTAATTACTTAAACTATCTGATTGATTTATCTAGGATATTTGCTATTAGATGCAGACAGTAATTTGAGCTGTAGCAGATACCTTGAGATTTTGGTTCTCAAGCCTCAAAGCCAGCAAGTCTCCAGAAGCTTCTTCATTTACACTAGCCTGTATAAAGCAACATAAAGAGAGTAAGGAAATAAAGTAAAACAGATTTAAATTACAGGAAGAAAATCGGTTTTTCGCATTCCATCCATCTGTATGGCGTGCTTGAATGATATAGTAAAAAATTTTGACACATGATGATCAAAACAACTTGTAGCTCATGACAAAACTTTTTGCATGACGTTACAAGTTACTGAAGTTTTTAAGAGTACAGGTTGAGTTTATTGTTTCTAGAAAATAAATATTATTTGCCCCATAGAATGGAGCAAAGTTACTTACATGATTTTTTACGAACTTGGCACGTTGAGCAAACTTTAAAGTGCTCAAAGTCTCTAGTGAGCACCTGCAAGGTACAGCGCAGTTCGTGACTTTCATTCTAACTTATTAAAATATTAGACTGCTGAAAAAAAAGTATGTTTTTAAAAAAAGCTATAAGCTTTATGTGAGAATAACTGTAGGAAAGAGTTCGTCATAAATGTGGAAGAATATACATACTGATACTGCAAAGATTCCTCCAATAGTGCATGTAAAAGAAGAGCTTACCTGATGGAGGGGCTAATATTTGCGATGATAATTGTTTTGGCATTTCCTCCTAGCGAGTCCTGCAGCGTCATGTAAAATAACATTTTTTTAAAAAGATCTTTAATATAAAGTCCTAAAATTATTTAAGTTTTAGTTGCTCAGATTTTCAACTATGCAAGCACAGCAAAGAGAATAAATCCTTCAGTATTTACAAATGTTGATTTTTATGAACGATAAAGGAAATATTTATGCCAGAATTTGGACTAGATAAAAATAGTAGTTGCGATCTAATCATCAGGCTTGCTTTATTCAGCTTCAAAGACATAAGTGGGCAGGCTAAATAAAACTTGCAGTTCTTTTTAAAGATGAAGTAATTCACCTGAAGCAAAAATGTGAGTTTTGAGTCTCTGTAAGGGACATGGACTGACTTCCCATTGGAAATGCTCACAAGATTCATTATTACAAGTCTGCATATATTCAAAAAAAACTAAGGAACATGTGAAATGTCTAAATTGAGAAATATAAATGAGAAAAGATAGGAGACAAACTCTAATGTAGAAAGCGATTTGTTGATGTTAGTAGCTTCCTTTAAACGTTCACCTTCTGCACCGGAGCTTTTTTGCCTTTGTTTGAGAGATAGAAAACTTGCATTTATCAAAACAATGACAATATTCTAACCGATTAATACAGCTTTTCAGTCCTACCATCATGATTTTACTTTACCTTTCAGATCCTGCTAAATCCACAAGATTAAGCCGAGCAAAACGGTGATGAGTTACCCCCTGGGATACCCGCTGAAAGACAAAAAAAAAGATGGTCAAAGTTGAACAATTGGAAGATATGTTGACAATGGAAATTGTGTTCATCTCTACCTTACTCTCCGTTAACATGTGAACACACTATGAGCACGGCTACTAGCAATATTCATGTTAGTTGCGGCTACTTTCTGTTTGCCGCACCCTGAAAAAGGAACCACCAAACCGTGGAAACCAAGCAACACGCTTAGAGAGAAGCTTGTGAGCGTTGGTCAAATTAGTCATCAAGAATCTAGTAGTACATTGCTTCAGTATATTGAAAGGTAATAAATAGTTATGAAAAGAATTATTGTATTGAGAGGGTGAGACTGTAATATAAATATATTAGGAAATCTGATATTATGGTACTGACAAACCTGAATAAGCTGTTGGATCACTTCTTGAGCACTCGTGATTTCTACCTCGGTGAGATTGTCTACGTAAACACCTTTTTTAGTGTCTCGTCTGATCTGCAAATTCCAACTTAAACATTAAACAAGTTCATCATTTTTAGAATTCACAGCAGGATATATGAAAGTCTCTTTATGTACTATTGCAATTGTGTAACATTGAAATCCTTAATCATACATCTGTCAAAGACACATCACCAAGCTATATATAACTACGATAGTACATCTTCTTGAAGTCTCTGATTTAGTACAAATTTAATTGAGTAGTGAACTGATTTTCCCTACTAAAAGTGAACTTTACATTAGTCCATGAAAAGAAAGCCTAACATGATGTTTCATCCGGCATCCCTTAAAATGTGATGTTAGAGATATAGCATAGCAGAATCTGAAGGTAGTAGCATCACCCAAGGTACTGATGATCTACAAAATGAGTGACTTGTATCGTATACAGAAATACCTGTAAGTTGATAGATGAAGGATCTAAAAGATCAATGATTTTTTCATTGTAGATCTCCAAGAAAAGAACATCTACACGTGACTTTTAATTTTTCCTCCACACGAGTATCTTTGTCCTGCAATGAAAATATGAAACCACGAGATGCCACAATATTATCATATCAACACTCCAGTTGTTAAAATATACAAACGAAAATATTATATGGATATAAATATTAAGTAATTACAGAGAACTATTAGCTTTGAGCCATAGAAGTGCATAATTCTTTTCTACTCGAGAGATAAATCATATATTCATACTTTTGAATTCTGGAGAACAAATATTCAAAGATTCTAGGTATCATCCCACAATTAAAGTTATGCCTCCCAGTGCCCCCCTCGATATCTCCGAGCATTGTGTGAGTTTTCCCGCTTCCAGTCTATAAAATTACAAAAAATCAAGCTATCAAATGGTACGTAGCAGCTTATATTAAAGAAGTTGTTTAACAGTTATAAATTATTCTGTGAACACTCGACTATGTGGCTGCTAATACGTAAAAAATTAAATAGCCGGTTGGGTATTTGGGCACAATTCATTGCTATAAAAGCCTTCAATTTATAATTTTTTTAAAAAATTTTTAAGATTGCAGTGTTTTAACTCACTTGTCCGTAAGCGAATATGCAGCTATTAATCCTTCCATGCAATTCTCACCACCTCGGAACCCCAGCACTTTAAAAAGCATTTCCTGTTAAATTTAATTACAAACATGAAAACATGGCATAAAAAATAATCTCACGAAGAAAGCAAGATTATGTACCTGGCTAACATTTTCATCAGCACATAGTCAAAGGTGTGAATCGTGACTCTGGATGTCCAGTCCACGCAA
>CAJQUN010001106.1:0-106082 GCA_907163345.1 Haberlea rhodopensis | reverse complement strand
GAATTTGTAGTTTATTTATAATAATCTTTTTTTTAAATACAATTACATTTTTATTTTCTGAGAAAAAATAATATATATCACCCTATTTCCTTCCCAAAGTTACCCACTCAAATGAAACATGTAGAGAACACAAAAGGCAAATTTTAGATTGTATTTGGACTAAACGAGTAGTTGATATTTGATTTGAGGAATGATTCAAAAAGGGATTGAAATTACTCTAATGTTGATTTAAATTCATTCAAAATAATTCATCGAAAACAAGCAATAAGAAAGCCCCATGAAGGTTTAGTTGATTTATGATTTATGTTTCATCTTTTTTGTTCGAGAAATCTATCGATCAATTCCGATTCTTTTTTTTTTTTACTCTTAGTTCTAGCGGTCGACCATATTTCTTTCAAATTGTTGTTATATTTGAATGGTTCATCAAAAACAATCAAATAGTTTTGAATTCACCTTTTTAAATCTCACACCTTACGGTTAGGGGTGTGCATTCGGTTATTAACGAACCAAATAGACTGAAACCGAATTTACCGATTTTTTTTAACCAATCGAACTCGAATTTTTATACCGAAATAAAGAACCGAACGAATTTTATTAAAACCGAAATTACGAACGACCGATCTAATTAAAATCGGTTATTTTGTCGGTAACCAAATTAACCGATATTTTTTAAAAAAATATTAAAAAAATAAAAAATAAAGATACTTTGATTTTAAAATTAAAAAAATAGTTAATTTTTTTTAAAAAAATATTTAAAAAACTGAACAAATCGGTTAATTCGGTTAACCGATATTTTTAAAATGAAAATGGAAATCGAACCGAATTAACCGATGTTTTTAAAAATCAAAACCGAATTAACCGAATCGAATTTCTGAATTAATTCTATTCAATCGTTTAATTCAATTTAACCGATATTTTGCTCAATCTTACCTACCTACGGTTGTCCAAACAACCTTATTGGTGGGTTGTATTGTAGTCCAATAATTTGCTAATGGGATTATTATTAAATGAGTATAAATTGAGAAGCCCAAACGCTCTCAAAATTCGATAACCCTACTCCGGATCTCACTCTCACTGTCTACAGAATATATGGCCAGCAGCACTACCGAACCCACGACTTTGAAAAAAGTAGAGGAGGAGGAGGACTCCAAGCCGTCAGCCGAAGATGAAGATACTGGAGCTCAGGTTGCCCCGATCGTTAGACTTCAAGAAGTCTCTGTAACTACTGGTGAAAGAATGAAGACGTTCTTCTTGACTTGTGAGTGATATACTTCTAGCATTTAAATTGAATTAAAATGTGAATTGGTTTGTTTTTTGTGTGCATAGATAGCATAAGGTTGCTTGAATCTTAGGTGATGGATGCTAAGATGTAGTTCTTTGAATTGATTGATGCAATGGATGCTAAGACGTAGTTCTTTGAATTGAGTGATGCAATGGATGCGGTGATATGAAATTTTGAATCACTTTTTCTATTCGAATTGGTTGTGATTGATAAAATGTTTAGATAGATCATAATGAGCTTCTTTTTATCAGGAGCTTTGCTGCACTCACATGTGGTTATAAACATGACGGAATTTCCTTAAAAAATTTTTTTTTTTTTTTTTGTGTGGAACAATTTTTAAAATGATGAATTGGTAAATATATATTTTTTAATTGTTTATAATATCGAATCTTTTATGATTGGTAGAAAGCAACAATTGTATAGATTTGACAAGGAGGGCAACCAGTGGAAGGAGAGGGGACTCGGGACTGTGAAGCTTCTAAATCACCAGGAGACTGGTAAAGTTAGGCTGTCATGAGGCAGAATAAGACGCTAAAGATCTGCGCCAACCATCTCGGTTAGCTAATCATATACTTACATCTGTTTATCTAGTTGAATTATATTAACCAAATTTACATTTGTGTAACTGTTCATGTCTTTTTTGTTTAGTAAGGTGGTGATCTACCTAAGTCTTAGGTTTACCTTTGTAATTATAGTGCTGCCCTCATTGTCGGTGCAAGAGCATCAAGGGAATGACAAGTCATGCGTATGGCATGCTTGCTGATTTTGCCGATGGAGAGCTAAAGGAGGAAACATTCTGTATTCGTTTTTGCATCTGTGGAGAGTGAGTTAATTTTACTTTACCTATAATGTACTTTATTCTGGTTTTCAAACTTGCACGTCCAAGCCTGATGCAGGGCATGAGTTTTGCAGGGGTAGCCAATCTTCTTAGTAGGTTTCACTTTAATTAACCATGGAGGCTATGCTTAATCATTTCCTGTTCATCGTTGTGATGTTCAATACTGAAATGCTAGCTGTTCATGTGCATGCAATATTAGTTGTCTATGGTGGTATTGGGCTGATCTTATGGTTGGACATGTTCCTTTTCAGCAATGAAAGCATTTCATCACCATCACCTATTGAACATCTTCAACTGAACTTTGCAACCATTTCCAGCTTCCTATTCTTGTAAATTGTCAAGATTCCATGGGATAGATTTTCTGTTTACTTTGTGGCGGTTTATTTTTTCACAAATTCAATGGTTGTTTTGTGTAAATCTGTGCTTATAGTAAGACATACGACGCCTTTTTTACCAAACATCATGCCCTCAAGGTCAAAGATATGTTCTTCCTATTTTATGAGATTCTGTCTCGTAGCAGACATCAATTAGGACTTGACAGACTTTAGTTTTAAAACCAGTTTCAAGGGAACAGAGTGATTTGCTGACACTGCATACGGGGGTCATTTTGTTAATTTTTTGGTTGAATCTTATTCTTCGGTTGTGTAATTGTTCTCATCATTGTGTAAATTGTCTGCTGCTAGTTTGAATCAAGTATTATTGCCTGTGAGCAATAACTAGTCTTTCATCAATACTGTCACCTGTTCAGTGCTGCTAGTTGTTCTGTGTTTTAGTTTTTTATACCCTGACCGTTTCATGATTGTTTTAGATTGCAAAACTTTCAAGGAAAAAATTGAAGAAATCACTAAATCTCAGGCAGAAGCTGTTGGCGATTGTGCAGAAGCCGTCACTGCGTCCAATCTTATTGAAAAGTTGAGTGTTGAGTCGAAAGAGAATGAAATGATTCAAAACCCGAGGCCAAGAAAGCACCTTTATCTGGGGAAGAGAAAAAAGAAATTGACGAGTAACATGAAAATTTGGCTACAAGGTGTGAGATATTTGATTTCTTGTCTGGATTTTTACCGAGAGGGGTCGAACTTGAGGCGTGTGTTATTCATTTGAGTAAAACCAATTTCAGATGTCAGATACCAAATTAAGTGTGCAGACTTTTGGTTTGGTTTGTATATTTCTGTTTGGTGTCAATTGGTGTGGTTGAGCTCAGAGTCTGGTTTACATCTGAGTGAGTCCATTTTCTATTGCTTTGAACAAGGCATATTCTAGAATATATATCTATATCCATTTAATATCAAGTTTGTTTCACTAAACTTCGGTAATATTTGTAATACCTCGAAACAGCGGAACAAATGACAAGGCAGATCATTTAGTTGGCCCTGCCAGCTTAGGCTGATATTTATTAGCCTTCGCTATCTTGAAGCATTAAGCCTACAGTAAAGTTGCGACTAGTTGGGAAAATGTTCTTGGCTGCCTCATGGGGTAGATACATTCATTCATTGATAATATTCTCAACGATGTTGGGTGAAAATATTTCCAATGATGTTGGGTGAATCTATCCCATGGGTAGTTTGGCTGACAAAAGTTTGGTTGTGTAATTTGGACTCACCTAAAGAACATTTGGCGTGTGAAAACTGTTTTCGGCACTTGGATGTGAGAATGAGATTATTGTTTGTACATATTTATGCGGTATTATATATTATTTTATTCAGGACATCATAAAAATAAAATGAAACAAGAAATTTGTACACATTGCGAGGCCCACGACAGATGCGGCAGTATGTTTAAGCGCGCAGTGGTCGAAACCATTTTTTGATCACATCATAAATGAGTTGAATAAAATGGATAGTTTATGACATACAAGTAGTTAAACATAGACACATCTTACTGATATCCCACCATAAAGTCATCCTGAAGTTCAAAGTGGATAATAACAAGAAAAATAAATCCGACTGATTAATAACAGACAATCACCCGTTATAATCCGACATTTTCATTTAAGGATGCCTTAATATGAAGGAATTACAATCTTCCAGGATGAATAATTAGAAGTCCATTAAATGTATGAACCAGAAACTTCTGCCACAAGAGAGAGGCAATTTCAAATGCCAACCTGGGCAGCAAGAACCAGTCTCACACACCTACTCTCAATACCTATTGCACACTTCATCTAAGCATAAAATCATGTCAATGTCCTACAGTTGATGCATTGATACTTTATGTACACTTGAGTGATGGTTCTGCCGAGATAAGAAGCAGTCAATCTAATTCTCTCATTGCCAAACATGAAGTTGGGGCAAGAAGCCTACAAATATACAGGCATACGCCACCATTGTTTGCGAAGTTCCCGATTTCTTAATCATATTATTGTTACGGAGACATCATCACATCATCCATTGATGTGAACATTCGTACATCAGATTCCTCAGTCCTTTCTTTTCTCACTTGGCTTTCCTTGAAATCACCTATAAGATATCGGTATTATTGAATTAGATTCTAAAGTGAAGTAGTCAAATAGACTCTCTAAGAAATGCCTCACCAAAAATGGTATCAATGGATGGCCGACTTGGTGATGTACTCCTTGTACGATCTGCAGTATTTCACAGATTAAATGAGACCAGGAAAAGTTATGAATTACTCTTATCTGTTATTAGCAATATATCTTTCTTGGCAGAAAAATGAACTCCAAAATACGGGTCTCTATATTTTATCGAAGCAACATGATAATCATGCATGCGCTGCACCTACGTTTTTAGATAAACAGGGAAGGAAGAACGACACTAGAGATTCCCAGCAAAGTAAGAATTTGAAGTTCAATATTCAGCTCAGGCGGTTAACAATCCTTTATTCGTAAAAATTCAGAGGTGAAAGGCTCAAGACATTTAGCAAATTGAGCTGTATTTTGACATCAACAGCGGTATGCCATATGTCCCATTAAATATGTATATTTAACATTAGTGCTGACGTAGTATAATGCAAACCCTGACCTGAAGAATTTCGCAGTTCCTTGACAGCATCGAAGTTCTTGAACGTATAACCAACAAAACTCAAGTCTTTTGGAGTCAGATGCATCTATTGGATGTAACAAGAAGGAGTGAGGGGTGTTTAGTTAAATCACAATCATGTTTACACATAAAAATAGTTAAACAACTTGGTAACGGAGGCCACGTATCCAGTTTGCATAATCAATATGAAGCACATAATCTACAGCAGTTGAGTATCCTGCAATTACAAGCGTCACTAATTATAGAAAATGCAAGAAGAGGAACCACCTTTCGCGAGGGTCCTGAGCCATATCTAGCTGGTGTTGGGGTATCCAACTGTTCAAGCCAAGAAACAATTTAATAACAAGGATATTCAACAGACAACAAAAAACAAGGAACTATTCAAAGTCATTTTAGCATTTAAGTATCGAAGACACTAGGATAAAAGATTTAAATTATAACAGAAACTGTAGTGATATCTTGAAATTTTGACATCCATAAGATTCAGTGCCTTAGCGTGAAACCGAAAATATGTCCTAGAGGACTGAATTACAGGCACTAAAAAATCACAGGTGTTGAGGAAAGTTGAGGAATACAAACAAGTAACTTTGATCTCCGGGGATAGGTGCAAGTTGCTACCAAGTAAACAATACTAAAGTTATGCTCATGGATCCACATTCTCGAAATGTTGTTAAACATATTATTAAGAATTCATGGAGTTCCTAGTGATAACCAATTGGTTATGATAGGAGTATACCAAAATCTTTTATAATGAGCAAATATAGTTTCAAGTTCTTGAGACAACAACTACCAACACGCCCCATCACGTGTGACAGTATATAAGTCAAACATGTGGATTGATAACGCAGGGACGGTGAGCATATGGGCGGAAAAGTCAATCACATGGAAAACTTGGCTCTGATACCATATTAAGAATTCATGAGACAACTTTCAACACGTATATTATAAGTTAGTACACCAATACCACAAAATAAAAAACTAATAGCTGCCACGAGCAAGGAACAAATGTACAAAAACTAGCAAATTGACAATAACAGGATTTCAATTCTAGCAAATTAACAATAACAGGATCGTAATTCTACATATTTTTGTCATGGCTTTTACTTTAAAAATTGAGCATACTTCATCAAACTTCATAAAATTCTGGGTATCCAGTTCTCCATTAACCTCTGGCTTAAATGCCGCTTCCATTTCATAGACTTTATCCCATTCAATATCTGTGAACCAAGGGTGCGCCTGCACATATTAATTGGTGATGTGTGAGAAAGAGAAAGTATACCGAAAGCTAATATTGTGCAAAAATATACCTTTATTTGGACTACTCCCCCAGTTCCAAGCCTATGTTCCACGTCACAGAGTAAACTACAAATGAGATCTTTTGCCTCAGAACTTAATTTGGTATCCTCCGGAAATTTCAGGTGATTTCTCCAATGAACAATCTGGAAGCCATTAGCGAACTTTATGAGAGACAATAGAATCAAAAGTAATCCTCAATTTTTGTAGGAATACCTTGCATGCATTTTAATATGTTATTTTTATCTAAATGGACACAAGCAGCTATCAACAGAAGATTATTGATCTGACTCTGACAAATCAATTAGTCAATGGAAGTCAGCAGTAATCGTCATTCTGCACAGGAATAAATGATGCCTACTTCATCTTTTCGCAATGAGGTAAGCTATTTCTAATTTTCACCTCAGTCAGTGTAATGCGGTCCATTATCATGACCAGTGCCAATTAAGCTAACAAGAAAGCTCCAGGGCAATTTACCAGTATAGGACACCCGAACAGGGAAGATGTCCTCTGAGTTTGCATCTAATTCACTCCAACACAAAAATCTATAGGACAACTGGCTGATGCACCACATAAGTTAGACATTTTTGTCTTACGGGAAATGTTACACCCAAGAAATCTGAAACCCAAGTGTTTTCATGCGGTACATATGACTTTAGTCAAAGTCATAGGCAAAAATTACTAGATTAGGTTTGGTATGAAGTAGATACGAAAATCATGGAAACAAAAGAATTTAATATATTATAATTAATATATGCACCTTTCTGCAAGTCGTCATTGGGTCATCAGAATAAAAAGGAGGGTAACCGACAAGCATTTCATACATAATTGCACCCAGTGACCACCTGCATCAAAATGTGGTGATTAGTGAAGTTGCAAGCAAATTTCATTTTCTTCCGCATCAACCAGTCCAATTGATGCTGCGCTGAGAATGATAAATATCTAAATTCTAGAGTGAACATATTTCGACAATCGATCTTAAGCATCAAAGAGTTGAATGTATGTTGCAATATCTGTAGATTGGCTGAAAATGACTCATGCCACAGCATCTTGTTGCGGATAATAGAGATGGGCCAAACAATGGGCTCCATAACACATATCATCTGAAATCTAGGGGTCAGGGAAAAAACGTAAAATAGATTGACCAATGACCAAGCATAACGGAGTGTGAGCACATAGATTTTTTTAAAATGTAGCGGTGAGTCACCACAAGAATGACAAAAGTGTTTAACTTACCAGTCACACTCCACTCCATATCCCTTCTTCAACAGCACTTCAGGAGCAATATAGTCTGGTGTACCCACAGTTGAAAATGCCTTGAAGAAAACAAAACATATATGATAGAATAATGAGGACATTAAAGCACATATTAAAATTCACCAGTTGGGTACAGTGAATGAAAGATAGATGGTGTCTTTTTTAACCTAGAGAAAAGTATGGAGTGTTGCATTGTATGACTCGATATTAGAAGAAACTAATGAGAGCTCCGAGGCAGGATCAATAACAAACGTGCCAAAGAAAATATTCAACGTTAAATGCTTTTGAAGGGCCTGATTACTGTTGGTATCTCTAGGAGTTTCAGTCTAGTGGTATGACACTACTTAAAAAAGCTTAGTTAGGTGGGCAAGGGCCCCCACTTGCCCAAAAGAAACTTGTTTTTTATCTTAAAAGAAAAAATATTTTTAAAAAATTGTAATTTATCCTAAAAAGTTGTAGTTTGCCCTTTAAAAATTATATTTTTCTCCCTTACATTATATTTTGACCCCTAAAAATTTTTTTGGCCTAAAATTTTTATTTTAAAATTTCTTTGCCCCACTTTCCCAAAAATTCTTGTGGCCGCCACTGACAAGGAGTAATTGTCAAGAGAAAGCTTAGTTAGGGAACATGATCCAGGAGAACTTAGAAATGCTCTCACAGTAAATTGCCTCCACCCGTTGAATGACATCAACCAACACTCAGGTGAAATAAGCATCAAAATGCAATCAGCTTCAGTTTTTAGAAATAACTGACACGTATTGGTCAAAATCTGGCATGCAGACTTTAATTTCATCATATGACTAAACAAATAAATAGCATAATGAAAAAAGGAACTACAGCCCGACGAATCAATTATCAGAGTGCTCCTGACATAAAAATTAATAAACATAGAAGAGCCTTCTTTGGAGTAAAAGTGTCTCGCATTCAATTAGTTCATAAAACCTCTGAACTCGTCTTATGATTTCTTACCAACTTTCTCCTATTCATCTGCCAGTGATGTAATTGTTCAAGGGGGCTTCTCCAATTACTACCATTGGCAGCATCAGGAAAGCGGGCATCGATATCCATTGGTTCCCTAATATTTTCATCATCCATGACCTCATCTTCATTCACAGTAGATAAAGTCCTACAATCAAGTGGCTTGCAAAGACCAAAGTCTGAGAGCTTCATTTGACCATTCTTATCTAGAAGAAGGTTATCAGGTTTAATATCCCTAAAGAAAAATTAAAAGGAAAGAGTCAGCAGGATGGATGCTGTACATTATAGGACTTGAACAAACTAGAAAAATTTGGTCTAGAAGGAAATAACATGTAAAATTTCATATCATACCGACCTGTGGATATAGTTATGCTTGTGAATGGACTCAATGGCCAGGACACTTTGAGCAATGTAAAATTTAGCCACATTTTCAGAAAGCGTGTCTTCCCTCATGAGTAAAGTCATCATGTCGCCACCAGGGAGATATTCCATGATAAGATATAAATACTCGGAATCTTGAAAAGAGTAGTAAAGTTTGACAATGCAGTGGCTGTCCACTTCTGCCAGAAGGTTCCTCTCTGCTCTAACGTGTTCCACCTGCGCAGCAGAAAATTCGTGCGTAGTGTCAAGCTGCTGATGAACTAGCTCAATGTCTAAAAATCTACAACGTGTTGGAATCTCGAGAGATTAAATAATGAGTTTTGTAACTGTAAATAACCAGAAAACATGTCCGATAATACAATCAGGCAAAAAAAGACGCATAAATATGTTCACAATAATTAAACCAAATAAAAAAAAAGTTACTCATGGAGATTGGGTGTATCTTCGACATTAAAACTAACGCGTCGAGATCAATATCCCATTTTCACTTCTTTGGGTTATCGGTATGATAATGATATCATTGGCACCTAAACAATGGCTAAGAAATATAGATAGAATAGAATATACAAAGTAAAGCCACCTTAAGCCAACTTCTCGAATTGGATTTAGAAATCATTTTAAGGATACAGCTAAGATGAAAGAAGTGATTATTAAATAATGGTAAAAGAAGTTTGACATGTGTACTGATTTACTCACCTGTCCTCTTAACAGCATTTCAGATTTCTTCAACTTCTTCATTGCATAAATATTGCCAGATTTTTTCTCTCTGCATAAGCGTACCTGAGCTTTCGAATTTAATCAGCGGCAAAGAAAGCTAGATAAAATGTGGTAACCATGTATCCATTAGACTTAAGAAATTAACGATGTTGAGCAGCCCAGCAGAGTGAAGCGAAAGGAATATCATGTAGAAATTATCAGGTTAACAAAAAGACAGCTCTTCGAAATAAAGAGGCCAGAAGAATTTATTAATAGGTGAAGTATCAAAACAAATATTACATGAATATCCAACCATATTGTTGGAAAACTGTTAGATATTATATTCAAGAGAAAAATGTGTGCAAATCACGAACCTCGCCAAATGCTCCACGTCCAATGATAGTTAGAAGCTCAAAATCTTCCACACATATCTTGTTCCTCCTCAATCGCATAAACTCAGTCTCCTTACGTTCTAAATCCTTTAGTTGGATTATTTGTTCTTCTTTGGGGACATCTGAAGAAGCTAACTTTCTTTCTAATACCCATCGTCTGAAGCAAAAGGTGAAGATCACAAAGGTCGAGATTTAGCTAAAGGACAAACCAAATAAGTAACTGTGTCGATTCAAAGTCATCAGCATGAAGTCGAAAAGATAAGACTGTTCATAGTTTAAAATTGACGGCTTCATAGAGAACCTTTTAAGATAGGAAACACATACTTTCCTGTCTTACGAATAGCGAGGTTCATGGTTACCATGCTGACAGGCAGATGTTACCTTAAATCCCCTTTTCATCATTTAATAGATGAATAAAGTACCTTTCCATCAGGTTTTAAGAAATCAAACCTAGCCCAATACATTAGGCAAAGAAAACATTGAAACAAGAAACAACCAAGGAAAAAACTGTGAGTATTTATATGCTGAAATAATAAGTGGCCATCCCATATAAAGTATCAAGGTTGCATCATCACTTAGTGAACCTAGAAAATTAACAGATTTGGTAACCAAACAGATTATATTCTAATAAACAAACATATATTATAGCATGTTATCTGACGGAGATGGTACTATTCAGCCACCTGAATTCCCTGCCAGGTATTAACTTTCGATCCTAGAGTCATAATGCTGATACTTTGCTACATTCCTTCATTCTTCCCCCAATACAAGGCATCTGACTTCAAATAAAATAGAGAGGCTACATGAATTACTGAATTTAAACATTCTTAATCATAGTTAGCAGCCTGTGGCATTATGTTGTACAAATCATCAGAACCATGGCACAAGCGTTGCTCACCCAATCCTCGCTACAATATACAAATTACCCTGAACTCTCTTATTTCACTCTATAAAGCACAGAAGGCAAACAATCCCTAGTGACGACCTAACAAACTTTCAACTAGCAAACTGAATATCTTGAACTGACCTTGTTGAACTGATAGATCACCACTAAGTCTATTTTACCCCCAACAAAAAGAAAAATAAACGACGGATTAAATATACAGAGAACCAGACCTACATATTATAAACATACAACATTTCTACTTTCACTCAACATGATAGTTTAGAAAGAACTTAGTCCATGCAAGCATCACCTAAAAGGAGTACCCTAAGCTCCACCCAAAAACCCAAGCTCATTGAATTAACTATGTTTACCGTGATATAGACTCCTCATCATAGATCCTAGCATCTTAACGACAATTATCATGATTTCAAACTTAATCCATTTCAAGTGCATAGTTTCAGCTAATTCCTTGGCTAAATTTCTAGAAAGGAAATCATTTTAATTATAACATTGACTCATAAAAATTACCACTTATGCATTTGACTACTAAATTCTGCTTGATTAACGAAGATAATCTTAATTGACTCTAAAAGCCTGAAACTCAGACTGACAAGGAAGATTAAAGCAACAAATAGATCTTGTAAATGGCGAACTTGATTAATTACTCAAGCAATTAGTTAACACCAAGCTCACTGCATTTTCAAGTAAAAAAGCTGCCACTAACACAAAAAAGCATCTGATAGCGCGTAAAAGTGTACCGTCATATACCTTTCTTTTCGTTCCTGTATGCTTTTCATCTGATTCTTGTAGTGATTCTCGATAAACTGTTTCGCAGCAGCGACTTTTTCCATAGTCAAGCTTGAACCTAGAATCTCTTCTTCGCCTCTGCTAATGTTCTCTTCCTCCTCCATTTTGATCTCTAGATTTCCGCTAGAGTTCTCTCTCTCTCTCTCTATATATATATATATATATTTATATATATGTGTGTGTATATATATATACACATGTAGTGTAGTGTGCTGTGCGCTGTCTGTGCACAAGTGGGTGTACTGGAACAACGAGGAAAAAAGGGTAAAAACCCGCACGGTGTCGTTTTATCTCACTGCATCTGCTTTACTGAAATATATGTACGTCATCATTAGATGTACTATGAACTATTTGTACATTAAGTTAGAAATTTAATATATGAAAACAAACATCCCAAGTTTAAATCTTCTTTCAATATATCATTCTATATATATACTAAAACTGAAAAAATGTCATGGACGATTATTTTATTATAATAATAATAAAATTCCATTTAAGACAAAAGGTCTAATATCTTTACGACCCAATTATATGGGCTCAATATTTCCAACCAATTTCCAGTGAATCCCAATCTCATGGACCAATATACCAACTCACTCTACATCCACCAACGACTTATTAACACCTTTGTTTTTTTTTTTTTTAAATCTTTTCTGATTTCTTGCTGAAGCACAATTCTTCTCAGGATGGCGGGATCCTTACGGCGCTGCCCCCGCTCCTCCCCCCGTGTCTTCTTACAGTCTACAGAGGTTTGTGCGTGTACTCTATTATCAGTATTACCTATCACATACAGTAGTCATTCATGCGCTTCTTGGTAAATTTAATTACGTTGAGTATATGGAATTATTTTATGCGGTGATAACTGTAGTCTGTCGAATTACTGATTCTTATTATAACCTGCATAGTATGCTATCCTCTTCAGGTCGGGGAGAGATGATGAAAATAAGACGAACATGAGTTACTTAGCACCCTACGGCCTCAGAGAGAATGAGTTATAACGTCTCCTTGGAAGAGAGAAATTCGATGTATTGGCTTCTTTTTTTAGAGTGATTTTTGTCATTTATTATTGAATAGACGGTTCTTGAAAATGCTCTATTTATTCTAATTCTATAAAAAATGAACTAGCATTTAAACACGGTTTATTTATTTATTTTGAGAGTAATACAAAGAATCGTGATAGATGTTTGCAGATGTATGATTGAAATTAAAAATGTATTATGATAAATTCACTAAGGTACAAAAACATTTCAATATTATCCTAATTTAATACAAGACTTGTTTGAAGTTTGAAGTTTCAATACAAACCATTATTACAAATATAATAAATTTAAAAGTAGCTTAGATTATCATATTTAAATGCAATCTGTATATAGATGAATAATCGAAAGGATTCTGCATCTGCGATGAAAGCCTGAATTCATACTTCTATGATGAATAATCGAAAGTATGATTTCTGGCAAGGAGAATGTCTGTTCAATGCACAACCGAGGCCCTATTTCAAAGCGTAAGTTGGCATAAGGATGCCTTCGTTTTTCCTCTTCACAATTTGGATTGAACCTCTCTGGTATGAACTTGTGTGGTTCGGGGAAATTTTTTGAATATTTGGCAAGAACTCCAAATGCCAACCACATCCATCTGCCCTACCGATTATTATATGTTATTAACCGATCATTATCTATGAACGGGCTAAGAAAGCTAGTAAATGATATGGGCTACCTTTGGGAGAACATAACCTCCAATGTTAACTTGGGCTGATGTTTCTCTAGAAATTAAGGGATAAACTTTGTAGAATTCATTACTTCTTTAATCACCTGCACTCAGAAATCAAGAAAAGCATAACGGGATTTCTTTTCCGTGAAGTTTTACGGTAGGAAGATGATAGAATTTTCACTGATATGGAAACTTGTGTTGAAGATCATAAGCCTTAGGCATCAGATTGTGAGGACCATATTCATCAATCTGTTCGAGCAAACTTTTCTTGACATTTGGATGGACGGCGACCAGAAATAATAGTAGACGGTGTAAATGATGTTGCTGCTGATCCAGCCAACAGATGTTCATACGTTATTTCACTAATATGATCTGGTGTGAATATATTCTTCGAAGTGTCTCTGATTCTCTATCCCTAAGTATGAAAGTTCTTTGAGCCACTAGTCCTTCTCATTTTCTTCTCAACAATCTCATCAAGCTGGCTACTGAGACGCTTGTTTGTTCGATCCACTTTCCAGCCATGGTTCCCAGTATTGTCTTAAGAATTTGCCGAAAGGTTTCTAGGAGAATGGGAATAAGTAGGCCTAATATGATTGAAAACGAGCCAGATAACTCTATCTTTAACTGCGTCCGGAGTAAATGTGTTGGTCTACGAATTATTGTACTTGATCATTAGCAGCAGCATATTTATCGCCAACAGAATCATGAGCCGATTTAAAGTGTTGATACTAGGCTAACCATGAGAGATTTAATATTTTATTGCAATTGTTGAGAATTTTTCTGTTCTTGACTAATACAAATACTATGATCGGCATATGTGAAGAAGTGATCTTAGCCGTTTTGTTTTTGCATAAGATTACATGATCTATAAATGTCCACATTGGGAAGAAATACCTGCAATTGTTGAATGGTTTCTATGTCACTCATCTTTGGAATGGGAATGGTGAAGAAAATGGTCGAGACTCAAGATATTGCATGCCTCCACCGCTGCTGCTTTATTCAGGTTAATAATATAATTTTGTGCATTTTGTTCCATTGCAATAATATCAATATCTGGAGAAACACTTATATTTTATGTAATAAAAGCCGATTTCTGAATTTATGTACTTACGAATTTAATTTTTAAAACTTTTTATAGCATAAAATAGATATTATATTAATGATTTTCAAAAGTATTAGTAGTGCCATATTTCGGATTTGGAGGTGGGCTGGATGCTGGTGGTGGTTATGGGCTAGGAGCCGCTACTGGGTGTGGCTTCTTGGAGGGCAGCGCTGGTAGTCTGGGTGGAGGGGGTGATTTTGGGGGTAGCTTTGGTGGTGTTGGTGGTTCTGGGTTGCTCTTTTCTTCTTTGGCGATGGCTGCTCCACAGCCTCGCCTTGAGCTATCTTTTGCAGAAATGCGCGAGATTTGGGAGCATTTCGTGCATTATTTTGGGCCTGAAAGATTTTTCGGCCGATATCTCCCCTTTTATTGTTGTTCTTTGCTCATCTCTTTCATCATTATATAGTTGTTGTAGTGTTTTGTCATTATGTTTTGTGTGTTATTGTGGTTGGTTAATGGGCTTCGTTTGGTTGCTGTTAAATCACCTGATTACGACTGCTGAGCTATTCGTTTTCACGCGCCATGCGGATTTGGTCCAAGTTATTGGTTGTCAGGGAGGATTTAGGAAACAAGAGCTTGATCGTTTGTTGCCTTTTATCAGTTTATGCTTCCTTCTTTGTACCTTCAAGAATTTTGGAAGGCAGTTTCCCTCATTTGACTACTATGGCCTGCTTGGTTTGAGGGGACCTGGATCGGTTCAGAGTGTCTTTCACTTTCATAGTTATGATCTTGTGGTTTCGGTGATTCCGATGACCCGCTTACCTTTATGTTACACCCTATTTCATCATGTCTTTCTCAGTGTATTTGGTTTATGTTTATCTCTATTGGCTTCTAAAAGTCATATAGCCGTGATAGGGATTGACTTTTGTTGTACATCTTTCATCTGCTAAAAAAAATTAGATTGCACTTTCCAGCATTAGCACAAACTTCAAGATTCATTTACGACCAAAATGGTGTTATATTGATATCAACGTGTCGCATTTCTAATCTAAGATTCTGAAAACATCCCCATCCAGTTATTTTTGTCTACTTTATGGGTTATCACATTTTGATTATTTTTATTGTCTTGTATATATGTTATAGTGAGTCGTGTAGATTGTATGATTGGTTTGACCACGTAATTTTGGGATGCTATGGGTGGTTTACCGGATTTGCTTCACTACTGGGTGCAGGAATGATCTTGACTACTCGGCTTACCGGTTTCGTGCGCCATATCCTGGAGTTCTTCGATGGTTGTTTTTCGGTTTGGGATATGAGATTGAGAGCCGCATGGTTTTTGTCCTTATCAATTTTTGTTTCTTATCTCAATGTATGTGTACCTTCAATTATTGGAAGGCTGTTATCATCCTTGATTTTCTCATGGGATCTGATTTGAGGAGACTTGGTTTCATTATGGCGGACTTGCTATCTATTGGTCATCTCTTTGTACTTCTGTTGTGTCCGCTTTTTTCATTTAGACCTTTTTGTTTGCTTACTACTAGGCTTTTTTCATTTAGACCTTTCTGTTTGCTTACTACTAGGCGTGTTCTTTTAATTGAATGTAACAAACAGTTATATCTATTGTACTCAAGCTTACATTATTATAATCTATCTTTTATGCTCAAAAAAAAAAAAAACCATGCTACTTCTACTACACGGTCGCCCGTCACAATATTTCCCATTTTAATAACTAGTTTGAATTCTCTCCAAATTTTTCGACAATTTTCATCTGATTCTCTTTCTAATTGAAGCAATAAATATTGTTTGTATCCGCCATCATCGGACATAAAATAGAGAAATCACTGTCGAGTAACACCGTAGATTTCTTTTCTTATTTTCATTCAACTATTTGTCGTTATATACATATGCAGATCGCATGTACCACATCCACTAGCAACAATAATTGGTATATGCAATTGAAGGATATTATGGTAATTCACAAAATAGAGTATTTGATAAAAGTATATCATGAACATAGGTAAGATTTTGTATTTATCATATATATTATCAAAAAACTTAGAAATATGAGCTGTGTAATGCAACAATATATGAATAGTCGAAACTATTTTGTAAATTGTGCCGGACATGCCATGTACCGGGTTGTGACCGCCACAGCTACTATATGACCTATGCTGCAAGCCATATCTGATAGTATTGAATCGACGCTAAATTGTCCCTCCGACCATCAAGTTTTTGCTGCACTGCAAGATCAATCATAATTAACCTTAATACTTGGAGACCGTATTGCAGTTTGACATGAAACTACCACTAGAATAGTCGGATTTTTCTACCCTATCCCATGGGTATTTAATAGTCGGATTTTTCTTTTCTACCATACCCCATGTAAGGAATGATTACATGACCGAATATTGGTTAATACCCAAAGTCCCGGAATAGTCTTAGAAATAAATCAATCCAGAACCATAACAGAGTAATTGTTTCAAGAATCAATCATTCAAGCCTCTTCACAAAGTCCAGTAAAAGAAAGCTTACCATACAACTTCAACCGATGTTGCTGGCTGACTTCTTCCTCTTGAAAGCTTCACAACTATTGTACTAATACCTGCATCCGCAGAAAAAAGCACAGAAAAAGAATGAAAAGACAGAAATGTGCTCTTCAACACTTACACCTGGAAAATCTAAAGAATGAAATACAACTGATTTTAACCAAGGAAAGGATATAGGTTTTTTGATCAATTCTTCGCCTCCAACCAACCTCACGTTCCCTGAAACGGAAACAACACAAGAAGCATAAGCACAAAGGTACATCTTTACACAGAATTGAAATTACACCACCGGCCCATAACATGTGTGGGGAACCGTCAGTGTCATGGCAAAAAACATCACATTCTTATAGAAATATCATGTTGGGGCTTCAACTAAAGAATTCCAACTGATCACAAAGCTCTTGTAAATCTTCATCCCACTCTGGAGTTTCTGAAACCAAATTTTCCACTGGAACGTCTGTCTGTTTATTCATTGCAGAGACCTCTTCTGTGACATCAAGAACTGTAAGATCATCACCAAGCAACTTCACCCATATTTCCTCTGTCGTAGGATTCAAAATGGCAACACCTGTGGATGGAATTGTCTCTACAGAAGCATACTTCTCACCATTGCTCGATCCATCAAATATTGCAGAGGAAAGAAATGTTTCCATTTCCAGTTCAACATCTTGAAACTTCTCCACGTCTTGGCTTGTGTTGCCTGTCTCAACAATTACATCTTCCTGAACATTCTCCGCGCTTGGACTCATGGTCAGTCTCCTCTTTTGCCCAATTTCAATTCTGTTTTTATCCTTCTTCTGCGCATTTTTTTCATAGTATTGCTGCAGGAACACTGGACTACTAAAGGCTTTGACAAGAAAACTCATCATTTGCTGTTGTTTTGCCTCTGCGCAGTGTATCCTTTCTTCCATTTCCAAGATTCGGTCCCTCGACTTTTGCTGCTGTTGTTTAAGCTTCAAGATTTCTGCCAACAAAAGATTTAGATCTCTTTTCAGTCTTTCAACCTCTGCCTCCATTCCATATTTACCCAACTCTACACAAGAACCTTCACTTGGTTGAATAATGCTGCTTTGCACCACGTTTCGCCTCCTTTTGATGGTTTTCAAGAGATGTCTCTGTCCTCCCAAAAACCCTACATTGGCAAACTCCCATTTTTCCGGATCCACTTTTCTAAAGCCCTGCAAATTTCAGTAATTTAGTATCATCGTAAATTCACACTATATGTGATTTCAACTGATTAACATCAGAACCAGTGCAAACAATCTATTGCAAGCATCGAAATGATCAAATTAAGCAAATCTTTTAGTTTTTCCGTGCCTATAAACCCATTAGCGCGTTGAACTAAACTTTCACACACAAGTCACACTGTGAGAGACTTTAATGAAAAATGATCACATTAAGCAAATCTTTTAGTTTTTCCGTGCCTATAAAACCCATTAGCGCGTTGAACTAAACTTTCACACACAAGTCACATTGTGAGAGTCTTTAATGAAAAAACAATCGATAGTCTTATCCATTAGCTCAAGACATAGACAATAGGTTTCAACCAATATATAATGATCAAATATGTTGCACATGTTGATTCATCAGAGCGTAAAATTAAACGAAAAAACGCAAGTACAGACATTACAATGCAAATATCAGAATTAGAACTCACAGAACGAGAAAAGCAAGAATTTATGTAAAAAAATTGTGCCGCAGCCACTTATGGCCTAGTGTGAATCTATGCAACGGTTGCATTAACTATAAAAGTCAAGAAAGAAGTTTGAGACCGGGTTCTTGAAGACACTTACATATGTGTTGAGTTGGCGGATGAAACTAGAGAAATTGCTATGCTTGAAGTAGCTTGGAAGCAAAGTGGATGAGAATCTATGAGAATCCCATATAATGAAGCTGTTCTTATCCTTGCTCCAAGAAATCACCGAATCAGTGGAAGAATCCTCAACCATTTCAAAGATCTTAATCAAGAATGGAGGTGGGCCCATTTCATGCAGACCCTCCATTGGTCGTGGTGAAGAAGATGATGACGACGACAACAATGCACCACCACCACCATCACCAACGCCGCCGCTGGTGGGGGTGCACCCCCCCTCTAATTTAGTTTTGACGCCTTCCATTTCCAGATCGTTCTTCCTAAATAAGTCACGAGAAGTGATTTTGAGCTTGTTTCGTTTTGTTTTGTAGTTATAGCGAGTGAGAGTGACTTTTATTGAGGTGTGACAGTGGGAAGGAGAGTTCTGGAAATTTGGAGAACAAAGTTCAACTTTTCTTGGATATTTCTTGGATTTGTAGCGTTTTTGTCCGCACATTTCAAGAGTGGGCCTAGTGGCTAGTGCTGCTTACTGAATTCCAAGCTTAGCAACTAGCCTGCTACATTTTGGAAAATGGTCTAGAAAGTTCTAATCTAGAGTTAGAAACTTCTTGAGATTTAGGGAACGATTATATTACTAGTTAATTTGGCACCACGCAAGGCGTGGTGCCAGTGAACTTATACATTAAGGGAATATTTGAACAAAGGTATTACCATATATCAACAATAGATTGTAGGTAAGCAAAAAATCAAAATGTACATAAACAAGCAAAATCGACGACCTGCAATCTATCAGAAATTGATCATGCCGAATATTTAAAAAAAATACAAAAATAAATGAAAAACTAAAAGAAAAAGGAAATAAAATAATTTTTAAAAATAAAAAAGCGACGGCCTAATATTACATGAACAATAACCTATTGAACAAATAATAATAAATAACAAAAAAAGGAAAAAAAAAAGGGAAGGGCAATAACCTATTGAACAAATTATAAATAACAAAAAAAAAAGAAAATAACAAAAAAAAAAGGGCAAAAAGGGAAGAGGTTACTGTTCATGGGAACAGTAACCTCTTCCCCACTTATATATATGGTATTATTTAAAAAAAATACAAAAATAAATGAAAAACTAAAAGAAAAAGGAAATAAAATAATTTTTAAAAATAAAAAAGCGACGGTCTAATATTACAGGAACAATAACCTATTGAACAAATAATAATAAATAACAAAAAAAGGAAAAAAAAAAGAGAAGGGCAATAACCTATTGAACAAATTATAAATAACAAAAAAAAAAGAAAATAACAAAAAAAAAAGGCAAAAAGGGAAGAGGTTACTGTTCATGGGAACAGTAACCTCTTCACCACTTATATATATGGTATAATTATTAAGCTTATAAAAAGGAAGATTTAATTTTTTTCGTGAGAAAAAAATTGATAAAATTACCGAACAAAGTATTTATTTAATTAATGTAAAACTCCGGAATTATGAGCCGTGCTTTTACATGTTGACCGCGAAATTAATTACACGACCATGGGATCTCACAAAAATTAAACAACAAATATGTCATTTACCATTAGTTTAGTCTGATGTTCGTAAGATTGGATCGTGGAAAATTTAATCACAACTAAATTATTTTTTAAGTTGCATAAAGGAATTAAAATTAACTTAAGTAATCGAGAAAATTTTTTAAATGATAAAAAAAAAGACTCAATCGAAGTTTTTAAAGATAGAATTTACAAAAAATTTACATTCCATAAGTATATTGTCCAAATATCCCGGAAGAAAATTTATGACAAAATGCATGCGTTCAATCATAATTAGATTTGTTTAGCGATTAAAACTGCATTCAATAGACAACCCAAGGACTAGTCGGGTGATTTGTCACCTGCGTCCCCACATGTTGACGAGGGATCGAGTTCCCCATTCTCCATAAGTTATAATTGCAATGGTGATTAAAAAGAAGAAAAAAAACTGCATCAATAAAATGAGTATATCATAATCATTTGCAAACATCAACCAAATGATAAAACTAATACTAGTGTATTAATTTAATATATTGACATACACGCTAATGAAGTAGTTCTACACAAGAGAAAATGTGTGAAAATAAATTTAAAAAAAATATTTTCAAAAAAGATATGTTAAGTCTTTCATTTCAAAATTAAAGTGACTCAACCATCATTGCACAAATATATAACCCATTAACGCCAAACCGACCCGAATGAACATTTTATGAGTTCCTCAGCCCAGGTTAGGAACCGTGACCATTTCTTCAAATGCCCGAGTTTCAGTTCATATAGCTCATCACACATAATTATCGAATCAAACTCTGCCCCACTGTTTTACAGACATAGTTCTTTTTCATCAACGTTCTCATCTCCTCAACCCCACTCCAATTACCTCTTTCAGCATAAATATTGGACAACAGTACATAGTTTCCCGAATTCCATGGTTCAAGATTTATAAGCTCTTTAACTGCACACTCGGCAAGCTCCATTTCCCCCTTAGCACGGCAAGCACTAAGCAATGCACCCCATATAGCAGCATTTGGGTTCATAGGCATCGTTTGCATCATTTCGTATGCCTCCCCCACACAACCACTGCGGCCAAGCAAATCCACCATGCACCCATAGTGCTCCAATTTCGGCTGAATATGATGATTTGTGACCATTGAAGAAAAAAAATCTCGACCTCTTTGCAACAGGCCTGCATGGACACAACATGCTAAAACCCCAACAAAAGTTGCATCATTTGGGTTTATGCTGTCATGATTCGTCATTCGGTCGAATAATTCAACCCCAAGTTCACCTTTTCCGTTGAGGGCCAAACCTGAAATTATTGAATTCCAAGAGACAACATTTTTCCTAGGCATGTCCTCGAAAACCACGAGAGCTCTCTCAAGCTCCCCACACTTGCAATAAAAATCAACCAGAGAATTGCGGATAGAAACAAATTCCTGGTAAATGCCACTCGATTGAACAAAAGAATGAACCCACTTTCCGATGTCAACTTCAGCTAAACGAGCACATATTGGCAAAACTGTCACAACTGTCGCCTCATCAGGTTCAAACCCCTGATCCAACATTTCACGGAAAAGACCCAAAGCATCCGTAAGTCTCCCACTCTGCGCCAAGCAAGAGATTACTGTATTCCAAGAAACAATACTCTGCTGGCCCATCTCCCAAAACAAACTCAACCCCATTTCGATATCTCCATACCTACAAAATCCACGAATTATCAAGTTCCAAGCGATCACATCCCGGCTACACATTTCATCAAACAGCCTCTTCGCCTCCCTCATTCTCTCACAATTTACACACAACTCCAACAACCCAATTCTTATACTTCCAAATCTCTCAAACCCAAACACAAGAACTTCTTTGTAGACTCCTAGACCCAATTTAAGTTCCCGAAGATTGGCGCAAGCTTTAAGTAGAGGTGCAAATGTGAATTCATCAGGCCAAATACCACGGCGTTTCATGTTGGAAAACATAGTTATGGAATTAATGAAAGGACCACAAAGGGAGTATCCTTTGATCACGGAGTTGAAAAGAAGGATGTTAGGGTTAGGGGACTGATGGAAAACACGATGTGCATAAGGCATTTTGTTAAGTGAACAGCATATAGAAATGAAGTGGGAGAGGAGCTGGTTGGAGTGGTGGAGATGGTGGCGAAGGAAGTGTCCATGTATTTCTCCAAATCGGGATCTAGTATGACGACCATGGAGAAGGCGGAGAAGCCTCCGTTCCACCTCTTGCCTGCTTCCTCGACTCATGGCATTCAGACCAGTCAAGCTCCACTCTCAAAATATGTTACCGATGGACTCTTGGGAAAAAAAAACACTCCGCTCTCAAAATTTAATAGGTAGTTAATGACAGACATCATCACAGCTACAATCATGGAGATCCGCGTGATGGCTAGGAAAGGAATTCAAACCCCAGTCAAATTTTCTTCTGTAGTGTCATTCTGACAAAACATACTGTTCAAAATGAAAGAGACCCCTTGAACTTGGAAACTTGAGCTTTCACCTTTGCAAGCTTGATAATATCTCGAAAAATTCTTGTATGGATTACAACATATCATACGCCAATACACATATAATCATATATATATAGATGTAGATATATATTTATATTTATTTTGTTTGACATGATCGATCCATACAAAAATTTCTAGATGATCACCGTCAGATAATTCACACAATACCAATCACACCTTATAAGTCCGAAAAACAGTGTTCGTGAATGTAATGATGGCACATATGTTTACCATATGTTAGGTGCGCTTGGCCCCGTATTTCAAATAAAATACCAAGTAATTAATATTTGGAATCTAAATTGACTAAATAAAACATTAAAAGTGGATTTGAAAGTAAGAAAATCCAAAAATATCTTAATATATACTAATGATTCAGGTTATAAATTTCTTACATAATCTTAGATCAGTTGTTGAGGCTAGACTCCTTGCTTAAATTCACGCTTATTTCAATTAAGTAAATTCTCATTTTTGTTTGTATATGTTACCTGGATTTTTTGGTATGGTGTTTTCCCAGATGAACAATAGATCTTCTCCACCTTAGGATGAGCTATCCTGGAAGAAAATGGGTTAGAATGGAGCCAGATAAGGTTATTAGGCGAAGCCCCTCCGCCGATCAAGTCAATACCAGAAAAAGGGAATAAGGAAACTCTTGAGAAAAATGGCAGAAAGATTGTATATCTCTTGTGCTACAAACTGATGTCTATATATACCCCGCGATGGGTGAGAGATAAGCCAACTATAACAGCTTGTAGGGGCCTTGGGGAACCACCGTGATCATGCAAGTGCGAGTCAGGGTCCCAGAGAGGGGGACCACCGACAAAATACTGCACCCCTTGTACGATGCGCCACCTCTGAGATCTTGATCGTACTGGGGGATATTATTCGTGTACTGGTCACTCTCTGATTGACTGATTAATTAGTGGGTCCTTATCAGGAATAAAACCCCCGCTATGGATGGCTGGGATAAGAGGGATCATACTAGGGTTTACAATGTCATTATCCATTTTCTAGGAACGAAGGGGGGTCCAAGCTTGGGAAACTTCTTTAGGAAGAGTTCTAGGCCGACTCGCAGGTAGCTTAGCCTAGGTACAATCCCAATTGATACGCAAAACTAACCCATGTAACCACTTAGAGCCACTAACGTGGTTCTAAGGTAACTCCTCGTCTGAGCCGAGAGGGATGATGCCGAAGATACATCGATGACCCGGGCTGAGTCAAAGACATACTGGCATGATGAGCTGGTATGAGGGAGGTACTAAACTAGGATGAGGAGATATAATCACGCTGGGCTAGCGTGCTGAGCTTTAACTGGGGAGGTTATGGCAGACTGGGCTGAGGGTATATTAGACCGAGATCTTAAGGGTCATGAGCTGACAACAGGAACAATCAGACTCTTGGGCCGTTCGTACTTGGCCACTACCAACGAGGACGGGTCGGTTTTTACCTACAGAAGTTCGGGTCGAGACCGTACTGCGAAACCGGGTATCAGTATATATTATAGTGTTTGTTGAGTGTTAAATATCGAGTTTATGTAAGAACGTAGCATTTTATTTTTTATGTGAAAGGGGATTGGATTTATACAAAATTAAATTAAGGGAAATTTGCATATTGGTGCTGTTTTCAGAAAGTTAATTCAAATAAGTATGGCAAAAAATAATGTTTACAAAAAATACACGTATGAAATAATTATATTCACATAAGTTAACTTTTAAGAGTTGGTTTTCAAAGGTCTTTTTTAGTTCCCAAAATACCCTTAAGTTATAAAAAAACTATAAACCTAATTTCAGATTAACTATTTACGTCATCTTTTTCTCCCCTCTGCACGTAAAATCTCCAATTTTTCGGCGAGTATCAGATCATTATTTCCTTCATCATCTTGTCGCCTCATCTCGTCGCCCCGACCTAAAAATTATTTGCTAAAATGTTATGCACATGAAATATGTTTGAATCGAAGCATCTAAATTGTTCATAGCATTTGGAATCTTTTTGAATCGAATAAGACATCGGACTACTCTGCAAATATAATTTTCGGATCTGCTCTGCATATTCCATCGTGTGTGTATACTGTGTGTGTATGTCATTATAAATTTGAATATCGAAGCTAAACTTTAGATAGCGAAAGTCTGTTGGTATAATTTTTTTTTTTTAAAAAATTTCTCTCATGGCTTTGAATGATGCATATGGGTGAAGAAGTAAGATATGCATTGGTGTCCGAGCTTGTTTGCTCATTTCCAAAATTTACAGCCTGACAGCAAGATATTGCAACGAATAAGATGACACAGAGAAAAAGTAATTGGTGCACGAAAATTATAAAAAGTAACTGGTGCACGAAAATATAACATTGGTGCACGAAAATCATAAAATGTAAATGGTGCACAAAAATGACAAAAAAGTAACTGGTGCACGAAAATTATAAAAAAGTGACTGGTGCACGAAAATATAACATTGGTGCACGAAAATGATAAAAATAACTGGTGCACGAAAATTATAAAAGTAACTGATGCACGAAAATATAACATTGGTGCACGAAAATATAACACTGATGCACGAAAATACAACACTGGTCCACAAAGTTTGTGTTAATTAACTGATGCACAAAATTTGCAAAAAACAAACTGGTGCACGAAATATACTAACTTGTGCATAAAATTAAATGGTTCGTGCATCACTTACTTAATTGTATGGTTCGTGCATCACTCACTTGCGATTATGGTTTCTGCATCACATACTCTTTCTATGCTCCGTACACCAGCGACTGATTTTAATTTTCGTGCATTTATTACTGATTTTCAATTTTCGTGCATCAGTAGCTGATTTTAATTTTCGTGCATCAGTTATTAATTTTCATTTTTCGTGCATCAGTTACTGATTTTCAATTTTCCGTGCACCAGTTACTGTTAATAATTTTTGTGCACCAATTATTTTTTATAATTTTCTTCCCCACCAGTTATTTTTTATAATTTTCGTGCACCAATTAATTTTTTTCTGGGTCATCTTCTTCGTTGCAAGTTTCAAACTGTAAGTTCTGAAAATGAGCAAAGAAGCACGGAGATCAATGCATAATAACTAAAAAACCTCAAAAGGCAACAAACAATATATATATATATATATGTATATATATATATGTATATATATATACACACACACACTCTTACACACATACACACACAAAGACACACACACATACCAGAATTGAAAAAAAAAATCTGGAACGAAGTGATGAAACGAAAAATCGAAGAGATGAAGAGAAAAACCAACTGTAAGAAACCGTAACTGGCGAGAGAGATTTACGATGAGATTTGAATCGCAGTGGTGAAATAAAGAAAGAAAGAGATCGAAAGAAGTGATGAAAGTAAGAGATTGAAATTTTTTGAGATTGTCGCATTTTCTTATTATGTGTACTTTTGTCATTTTAACATAAAATTGATTTAAACGATTATAAGTTTTTTCCAATGACTAGGATGAATACATGTCCTCATATACAACTAAACAGGCTAGGCCCGGTTATCACAAAGCCCAACTAAAAAGAAAAAGATTATCAAGAATCCATCTTCTCGGATCGAACTTTTCTAATCCAGGTTTCAAGATTGGGCCAAGCTTTTCATCTCATCAATGTATATAGTAATCGGTAAGTTTTAGGCAACAAAAGTTGGTGTTAATCAAGTAGCAAAGTCTTGCATCACACCCCTGTAGATTTTTCTTCACAACGCCAGAATGATCCTCCCCGTTTCCGATCAACTCTGACCTCAAAGAATTTCCAATTTAACACACAGAAGTTATACTTTTCAAATTGTTGCACAAGGGGCGGAAGAAAATAGAGAAAAATCCTTCTATTCATTATATCATTTTCGGAAATAATGGTGTTGCGACGTCTTCTCAATCAGGTCAGTTGCAAAGTTTTAATCACTTAAATCTCATGTCTACCTTTATTTATATGGGATTAATTTAATTTTGCACGATTTTCTCTGTACTGTTTATCGTTGTTGATAAATGCGTACGGTTACGAAAACCCTAATATCGGAATTTTTTTATGCTTTTTCCGAGATAAGTTTGTGATTTTTGTGTGCTTCTGTTTTTATGTTGTGTAAGTTCTGTAGATTTAGCTGAATCAATCGTTTTATATTCCTGATTTTTTTGTAGGGAAAGTTTGTTGGAGGATGAATAAATTGGATTTTTTTTATTGATTTAATCATTATCATCCAGGCAAGCTAAGTAAAGATTTCAAGTTTTTGAGATTTTGTCTTCCCCTCTAGCTCCTTTTTGTTCTCCTTTCAGTTTTTTTTTCTTTCTTTTATTTGGTACTTTAGTATATTGTTGTCTGATTTCAAGTGGTTCTTAGTGTGGCCGCTGTGGCGCTTGGAAAGTAAAGGTGTTCATAATTCTTTGTTGACTGTAATTTCATTGAAGCTGCCATTTAATCACGTTTGTTCGCTGGAAATTTAAGATTCAACTTCTTGCCTGTATCCATTGAAATGACCACTTCATCACATGTATCTTTCGGAAGTTTGAGATTCAGCTTGCTTTGACTTGCTGTTATTGCTTTGTAATTCCATGTGCATTGCTATTGTAGGTAAAAATGCAACAATGTCAGCTGAGGCTATTTAGCAATTTAGCCGCCCGAAGTTACAAAACTTCACCATATGCTAGAGGAGGTGGTACGTACCCTTTCTTTCCCAGCTAAAAACTTATGTTCAACTCCTTGCAAATGTGTTAATATTTACTATTTTCGATTGAATTTATTGTGATACTTTCTTCTTCACGACATTAGTGAATGATTGCACACGGAGTGCGGACATTTATGTTCGATTTCAATTTAATTCTATTTGATGATTTTTTACTCTTTAAAGTTTGTTTCTAGTATTTGTTCCTCTTGATTTTCTGTTGCATGCTACTGATACTTGCTTTAGCTACGCTATTTGATCAACGTATGTGTTTTATGAGGATTATATCTCACCGCATGTGAGGGTAACACGAACATGGTTCTTCATAGTTGAATATGTAAATATTAATTGGCCTATAATGAGCCAGTATATCTTTATACATGCTTGCATGTGTCAAATAGTACAACCTTTGTAGCTCACAAAAGCATTCAGGTTCGCCTACAAAGCTCTGTTTAAACTAGCGATACTTGTAATTATTAATTATGCACCGCTGTAATCTTTTGATAAATATTGTGTCCTCTTTCTGAACAAGATCGTGGCATGTCATGGAAACACTTGGGATTGGTAGGAACATGACAATCCTGGACAAGGGTGATGTCCCTTTTGAGATTGACTCAAAAGGTAAAAAACTATTTGGTCTATGGAGTATGCAAGGAGAAAAAGTCTGTAGGTTCTTAAAGACGGTGCCTATCCATGCCCTTCATTTGTTTTGACTTTTGAGTTCTAGTAGTCCCTCTTTCTCCTCTTTTGTTCCAAATTCACTTTGAAATTTGATTTAATCAGCATTTTTGTTTTGTTGTCATATTTTCGTCATGATTAACGTGATTGATTTATCATAGAATAATCAATAATTTCATGCTCCTCCCTTGGTTACAGTCTGTTCTTACCTAATGTACACATTCATGCTTATCACTCTTTATTTTTCTCATGTAGTGCATGAACTTTCTAGTACTCTGCAAGCAGGTTCCATCGGACGGCCCAATCGCTTTGGCAGTCTTGCTCGTAGATTGCGTGAAACAGATGGATCAAGTGACGCTGCTTATCTGAAGGAGCTATATCGTCGAAATGATCCAGAGTCGGTCATAAGGATGTTTGAGAGTGAACCTTCGCTACACTCTAATCCGTCGGCTCTTGCTGAATATGTCAAGGCTTTGGTGAAGGTTGATAGACTTGATGAAAGTGAGCTTCTCAAAACATTGCGCCGAGGTGAGGATGAATATGAGAACTGTTTCCAATTGTAAGACTTGCTACTTTTGATTAATATATTCCTACCTTGGAATAGCTATATCAAATGAACTACTTCCCATTGTTTTGTAAACCCTCTCTTGTGATTACAGAACTGAGAACTTCTATTTTTACTGGACTTGTATGTAGGGATCTCGGGTGCTACTAGCTCACAAGTGGATGAAGAAAGTGTTGGAGCACTTTCAGCTTTTAGAAATGTGGGGAAATCTTCCAAAGACGGAACTCTGGGTACTGCAAATGCTCCTATACATATGGTGACCGCGGAAGGAGGGCACTTCAAGGAGCAGTTGTGGCGGACTGTCCGTGCTTTGGGTTTGTCGTTCCTTTTAATTTCTGGTATTGGGGCACTAATTGAGGATAGAGGAATTGGCAAAGGTATATGCAACTGGATTTCTTGCCCCGTGATTCAGTTTTGTCTCTAATTAAATGATAAATAGTCAGCTTCTCAATTTTCTTACAGGGCTTGGTTTACATGAAGAAGTGCAGCCTAGTATGGAATCTAATACAAAGTTTAGTGATGTGAAGGGAGTTGATGAGGCAAAAGCTGAACTGGAAGAAATCGTTCACTATCTTCGTGATCCCAAGGTATTGCCTTCATGGGTCTATTGCTTTGTTAACCCTCAAATACACACCCAAAAGAATAGAGTACTTACAAACACTATGTCGTTCTAAATGTTAGCTTTGGGCAATTGTTGAAATAGACAAAGCATTTAACACGATGTCAAGAGATTTGACTTTAGAATTTACCAGTTTACTCCAAATAAGTTTGGTATATGGTTGTATTCAGATGATTCTCTGGGATGGCTTTAGTTTTATACTGCTTCAATGTTACGGTTTTACCTGCTCTTTCTTTCTTTCTCCATCATTTGAAAAAATCTTTTCAACTCTTCAATGGGAGAAATCAATTGTGTGGGGTTCGGTCAAGGGCGGATTTAGCACGGGGAGGAGGGGTGTTTGGACTATTTTTGGGCAAAAAAATCAATTGAAAATGCAAGTTTTGCTGCACCTCGCACCTTCATCCATTCTCGTCTGTCCTTTCTTGAATTCTTAAATCCATTCCGTTGTATGGTTTTGCGGAAGGAATAGAAATATGTAGATTCTCACTTCAGCTAGCTTGTCATTGCAGCGTTTCACCCGTCTAGGTGGAAAGCTTCCAAAAGGTGTTCTATTGGTTGGCCCACCTGGCACTGGAAAGACAATGTTGGCAAGAGCTATAGCTGGAGAAGCTGGTGTGCCATTTTTCTCTTGCAGTGGAAGTGAATTTGAAGAAATGTTTGTTGGTGTTGGAGCTCGTAGGGTGAGAGATCTCTTTGCTGCTGCAAAAAAGAGGTCACCTTGTATCATTTTCATCGACGAGATTGATGCTATAGGAGGAAGCCGTAATCCAAAGGATCAGCAATACATGAAAATGACTTTGAATCAGTTACTTGTTGAACTGGATGGGTTCAAACAGAACGAGGGGATTATCGTGATTGCTGCAACTAATTTTCCAGAGTCATTGGATAAGGCATTGGTAAGACCTGGGAGGTTTGATCGACATATTGTTGTCCCTAATCCTGATGTTGAGGGTCGGAGGCAGATCTTAGAATCTCACATGTCGAAGGTAATTACTTCCCGTAAGAAAGATTGCTGTTTCTTGAGTACCATTCGTGTTTTGAATATGCGTGGCTTTGACTGAGACTTTTGTTACCTCTGTGTGGTCTCACTTATTAGTAACTTAATGATGAGTTAATGAGTTGCTGTTAACATCTGTTTGATTTTAAATTTCTGAAAGTCCAACCTTTGCTTCACTTTTCACTCTGTCTTGTAGGTACTCAAGGCTGATGATGTTGATCTGATGATAATTGCAAGAGGAACACCGGGATTCTCAGGTGCTGATCTTGCGAACTTGGTCAATGTTGCTGCTCTGAAAGCTGCAATGGATGGTGCCAAAGCAGTGAGCATGTTTGATCTGGAGCATGCAAAGGACAAAATTATGATGGGCAGCGAACGGAAATCAGCCGTTATTTCTGAAGAATCACGAAAACTCACAGCATACCACGAAGGAGGACACGCCCTAGTAGCCGTTCATACGGATGGGGCGTTACCAGTACACAAAGCAACTATTGTTCCACGAGGTATGGCTCTTGGTATGGTTTCCCAGTTGCCAGAGAAGGACGAAACGAGCATATCTCGTAAACAAATGCTCGCTCGTCTTGATGTTGCAATGGGTGGCAGAGTAGCTGAAGAGCTCATTTTTGGGGAAAGCGAAGTGACTTCAGGTGCGTCCAGTGATCTTCAGCAGGCAACAAACCTTGCTCGAGCAATGGTGACCAAGTACGGCATGAGCAAACAGGTGGGCGTCGTCACTCACAACTATGATGATAATGGTAAGAGCATGAGCACCGAGACTCGACTCCTAATTGAGCAGGAAGTTAAGGAATTCTTGGAGAGGGCATACAACAATGCCAAAACGATTCTATCCACACGTAACAATGAGCTTCACGCTCTCGCCAATGCATTGCTCGAGCATGAGACTCTTACGGGAAGTCAAATAAAGACTTTACTTAACCAAGTGAACTCTCAGCAGACTCAACAACAGCAACAGCAGCTGATCATTACAACAAAGAACGGTAGTAATTCACAGTCCACACCTCACCCAATGACACCAAATGCAGCTGCAGCTGCTGCCGCAGCAGCCGCAGCTGCAACTGCTGCAGCCTAAGCAAAAGGGATTACCCCTGTAGGATCTTAGCATCACATGCTTCACTAGTAGCAGTGCTGGAAAGAAGAAGAGGTTCTACTTGGAAGATTCGGGCCCAACTGTATTCGACAAAACGTGCTTGCTGGGGTTTGTTTATCAGTTAAATGTGCATATGATTTGTTATTTGCATGATATCTTTTTGTCTGTGAAGAATAATTCAGTTCGTATTACTGCCAATGCGGCCATTATTATGTAGCTTTGAAAAATTAAGGGAGAACGTTGTAAAAGGCAAATGGCGATGAAATCTGTCCAAGTAGCAGTTCGTAGGCCATGAGACTATTTTTTATCCTCGGTTCATCTTACCAATAACTTTTGTTAGAATTGCATACTATTTTTGTTTTATAAACAATTACTGAAACCAATGATATTTTGGACCAGTTCATCGACAATCTATAGAGATTGACTTGCGCCGAATATGAATACAAAACCGGCTGGTTTACAAAATTCTTTATTGTAAGTAGGGTTTTCAAAGTGTTTCTTTAAATAAAGCGTACAATTTTAAGAGAGAATTACCATGTAATCGAATACTATTTAAAATAATCAACTTGAATTTGGAGTGGTTTTACTGTTTTACAAGACCAAACTTTTAGTGTCAAATTTTGACAACGGCCGTGAATTTTTTTCTATTTTGATTCAAATCCAGCATTTAAAAACAGGTGTATTTTTTATGTGGAAAAAAAAATTGGAAAGCAGCTCTGTAAAAGACTTCGGAAAAAATTTCTTCATCAACACACATTTTACCTAGATCCGATAATGGTTCAGAACCGCCGGTTATACTGTCCAGAACCATCGGTCCGATGGTTCAAAAAACCTGGACCCTTGACATTAACATTCCTTGACGGTTTCGGTTAATGAACAAGGGGTTAAAGACGCGGTTCCGATACAGTTAACCAACGGTTGACTCTTTTTTTTAAAAAAAAAAATTAAAATATTACTAAAATTTGGAAAAAAGTGTAAAAAAATATTTGATTGTATTTTCATCCATGGATTAAACATAAAATAGCGTGAAATAAATTCAAGCTCAAATACTCAAAATTTGTAAGATATATTTGTTTGATAATATATATAAATTATAGCACTCTATTTAGATCAGTAAGACTCTTATAGCTTAATTATTGGAGCTAATTATTTCATGAGTTTAAATCTACACCATAACATATGTTTTAAATTTTAAAAAAATATAAAAAAATTTAAATAAACCCTTTGAACTGCCAGTTAACCGACGGTTCACGGATTAGAAAATTATGACCTTAACCGTCCGCCTATAGACGAGCCGGTTATGGGTTCGATCATTCAAACCCTACCGCAGTCTGGGTCTGGACCGATTAAGGGTCATTTATGATCCTTGGTCGGGTATAATATTTTACCCTTATGTGGGATTCCTAATCTTTGTTGGTCCCTGGTGCAGCAAAATGGGATAGATATAACGAAAATGGAGAATAAAATGTATAAAACAATTTACGTGGAAAACCTCTTATCTGCTGAGGACCCTCCTGCTACGCCCGTAAGGGCTGATAGGGATGCTTACAAGAAGCATCAAAATGACGCTCTGATGTTGGCTGCTTAATGCTTGCAACCATGAACTTCGAGCTTCAAAAGCAACATGAGGAAATGGATGCGTTCAATATGATTGAACATCTGAAGCAATTTTACCAACAACAAGCTAGACAAGAGAGGTATGATGTCTCTAAAGCGTTATTTCAGTGCAGAATGGTAGAAGAAAACCTTGTTGGAACTCATGTACTCAAAATGATTGGATACATAGAGAATCTTGAGAAACTGTGTTTTCTGTTGGACCAAGAGTTGGCCATTGACGTGATCTTGCAATCGTTGCTTGATAGCTATAGTCGATTTGTTCTGAATTATAATATGATTGAAATTGAGAAGACTCTACCATAATTACTTGGTATGTTGAGAACTTACGAGGCAAACACAAAGAAGTCTAAGCCCACACATGTCCTTATTGTGAATAAGGGCAAGGGAAAGGCTAAAGCAAAGGGCTTTAGAAAAGATAAGAAAGTCTCTGTCAAATCTAAGCCTCATGCTACTGCACTTAAGCCAAATGTATGAGTGGCTAAGGAGGGAAATGCTTCCATTGTGGTGAGACCGGACATTGGAAGAGAAATTGCAAGATTTACCTGGAAGATCTTAAGAAGACGAAGGGAGGTGTGACTTCTACTTCAGGTATTTTTGTTATAGAAGTCAATCTTCATCATGTGTATTAGATACTGGATGTGGTTATCACATTTGTGTTAATGTGCGGGAACTCAAAAGGAGTAGAGTGTTGGCTAAAGGCGAAATTGACATACAAGTGGGAAATGGAACAATAGTTGCTGCATTAGCTATATGAGATTATTCATTGGCTTTGCCTTCTGGTTTAATTTTATATTTACAAGACTGTTATTTTGTGCCATCGATTACTAGAAACATTATTTTAATTTCTTGTTTGGACAAGATGGGTTTTTCATTTATTATAAAGGAAAAATGTTGCTCCATTTATTTGAATGAGATGTTTTATGCTAGTGCACAATTGATATATGGTATTTATGTTATAAATCATGATATGCATGTCTATAACATAAATACTAAGAGGATTAAGACTAATGATTTTAATCCAACTTATATCTGGCATTAACGCATAGGCCATATAAACTAGAATCGCATTTCAAAACTTCATCAGGGTGGAGTTTTAGATTCATTTAATTTTGAATCGATTTACATTCATTTGATTTTGAATCATATGAAACATGTAAATCTTGTTTCATGGGCAAGATGACTAAAGCCCCTTTCAAGGGACATGTTGAAAGGGCAAATGATTTATTGAGTCTCACACATAGTAATGTATGTGGCCCAATAAGCACACAAGCTAGATGTGATTTTCAATACTTACATTTACTGATGACTTCAGTAGATATGGATATGTGTACCTAATGAAGCACAAATATGAAACTTTTGAAAGGTTCAAGGATTTCAAGAACGAAGTACAAAACCAGCTTGGAAAAAGTAAATCCTACGATCAGATCAAGGAAGTGAATACTTAAGCCAAGAGTTTCATGACTATCTAGGGAGTGAGTGATAGTCTCGCAACTCACACAATGGAATGGTGTATCTGAAAGGAGGAATCGAACTTTGGTGGACATGGTTCGATCTATGATGAGTCATGCAGATCTTCCGATTTTCTTTTGGGGACATACTTTAGAAACAACAATATTTTATGCTCAATATGCACTGGGAAATGTCCCAATATCTCTTTTATGAAGATTTGGGGTTGTGAGGCTTTTACGTGAGACGCCACGCCTCCAACAAGCTTGGACCCAAATTTGATAAGTGTTTATTTGTGGGGTATCCTAATGAAACAAAAGGATACTATTTCTATATCCTACCGAGAACAAAGTGGTTGTTGCTCAGACATGTGTCTTTCTTGAAAGAGAATTTATTTCTAGAAGAACCAGTGGGAGACAAATATAACTCATTGAAGTACAACCACAACAAAACATTGAGATGGAAACAGAGCAGTCACCACAAGTTATTGTGGAACGTGAACCACAAGTTGTTGTGGACGTAATGCCTGCTCAAGAGACACAAGCTCAGCGTAGGTCTATAAGAGTACACCGGGAGCCACAGAAATATGGATTTCTTATGACTCAACAAGGTGACTTACTACTCATTAATGATGATGATGCTTCATCCTATCAAGAAGCTATCATGGGCCCTGATTATGATAAATGGCTAGAGGCCATGAAATCTGAGATGAAATCCATGTGTGTAAACCAAGTATGGACTTTGGTTGACCCACCTGAAAGGGTAAGACCAATAGGGTGCAAATGGATTTTCAAGAAGAAAACTAGCATGGATGGTAACATACAAACCTTTAAAGGACGATTGGTTGCTAAAGGTTTCAAACAAATTCATGGTATTGACTATGATGAAACTTTTTCACCGGTTGCCATGGTTAAATCCATCAGGATCTTACTTGCAATAGCTGCATTTCATGGTTATGAAATCTAATAGATGGATGTCAAAACAGCTTTCCTCAATGGAAACTTACTTGAGGATGTGTACATGACACAACCCGAGGGTTTTGTCGATCCAAAGGATGCTGGAAAGATATGCAAGTTACATTTATCCATTTATGGATTGAAGCAAGCTTCTCGGAGTTGGAATTTTCGTTTTGATGATGCAATCAAAGAGTTTGGTTTTATCAAGAACGTAGATGAACATTGTGTCTACAAGAAGGTCAGTGGGAGCATAATTATCTCCTAATATTGTATGTAGATGGCATACTTTTTATTGTGAATGATATATTTGCCTTGCAATCTGTACAGATTTGGCTAGTGAATTTTTTTCCTATGAAAGACTTGGGTAAAGTCACCTATGTGTTAAGTATTAAGATCTATAGAGAAAAATCAAGAAAATTACTTGGCCTAAATCAAAGTACATACATAGATAAAGTGCTAAAACGGTTTAGCATGTAAGAATCGAAGAAATGATTCGTGCCTATGACACATGTGATACATTTCTCAAAGGATCAGTGTCCTTCAACACAAGATGAGAGACAACGAATGAGTAAGATTCCATATGCGTCAGCTATTGGATCTATCATGTATGCCATGATATGTACTCGTCCCGATGTTCGTATGCTTTAAGCATGACGAGCAGATACCAGGTTGATCCAGGTGAATGTCACTGGATCGCTGTCAAAATATCCTGAAGTACTTGAGAAGAACTAAGGATACATTCTTGATTATGGAGGTGAGGAAGAACTCAATGTAATAGGTTATACTGATGCAAGCTTCCAAACATACAAGAATGATTTCTGATCGTAATCAGGATATGTGTTTTGCCTAAATGGCGGTGTCGTAAGCCGGAAGAGTTCAAAGCAAGAGACAGTAGCCGATTCTACAACTGAAGCTGAGTATATTGCTACCACAGATGCAGCAAAGGAAGCCGTTTGGATCAAGAAGTTCATTTCTGAGCTTGGGGTTATGCCTAACATTCTAGATCCGATTAAACTCTATTGTGACAACAATGGAGACATCACATTCGCTAAGGGACCCAGATCTCACCAGTGATCCAAACACATACTTCGGTGTTTTCATTTCATTCGAGAAATCGTTGAAAAAGAAGATGAGAAAATATGCAAAGTACCTAGGGGTGTTCATTCGGTTCGGTTTGAACCGAGTTTGAAATTTCAAAATGAAAACCGAACCGTAATTGTTCGGTTCCGTTTCGGTTTTAACCAAACTTTTTCGGTTCGGTTTAACCGTAATTTTTTTTTAAAATTTTTCAATTTTTTTTTTGAAATTGTATGATTAATTGATAAAAATTTAACGTAAATACAAACACTAATACATCATTCATTGTATTCAAATGAATTCTAAACATTTGACATTTTAATTTTAAACTTCTAATATTATTTTGAAGTTATTTAATACAAAAAATCGAGTTTAAATGGGACAATAAAATAAATTATATTATACTTGAAACACATTGTTAATTTACGAGTTCTTATTAATACAATCAGGAGCGAAACCATTAAGTTCAAAATTTTTTTTTTTTTAAATTTTGGTTTTCGGTTAACCGGACCCTGTAAACAAAAACCGATTTTTTTTTTAAAACCAAAAATCGAACCGAATTTTTTCGGTTCAGTTCGGCCCGGTTCGGTCGGTTAACCTAACCGGTGAACACCCCTAAAAGTACCAACTGATGATAATGTATATGACCCGCTTACGAAACCGCTGTCACAGCAGAAGCATGATCGTCATTCTAGATCTTTAGGAATTAAGTACGTGTTGGATTGGTCTTAGTGCAAGTGGGAGATTTGTTGGTATATGCTCTAAGACAACTCATTAGATGATTGATTTTGGCATACAATATGATTTTATTAATGACAATTCATTATTATATATTATTCCAATATCCGTGCAATATCAAAATATATAATATAATACATTGAGATTAGTATGTATTCGTTGTATTGGTTGATGAATTTGTTCATGGATATAAGATATCGAATCAACACATAGTTACATGTTAGAGAACTATGTAATGGACAGACCCACCATGAGAATGCTACATGGATTGTTATATAATGTCATAAGCAATGCTCATAGTGATAATAGTGTATATAATCCTTACGACTTGATGTCATCAGAGATCCCAACATAAGGAGTTGTGTATCTTGATGTTGTCAAATGTTACCTGTAACAGGGTAAACTATAAAGACAATCATTTGATATACTACAAATTATGTAGATGTGTGTTGATTGATCAAGATATGATTTGTCCCTCCTATATAACAGGAGAAGTGTTTGGGCCCTTGATCAAGTGGGACTAAAATGCATGGCCAATGATCGAATGAGTCGATATGTGATATTGAGCTTATTCGTTTATTCTAGTCTACTCGGGGATCAAGAAATATAAGATTGAATTATACGAGTATGACTTATTCCATGACTCGTGTATAATCTAAACACATAGGACAAAGTGATTAAGTTACATTGTGACTATTATCACAGTCCAAAGGTAATGCCGAGTCAACGATATTCTTGTAACTTGGGTAGCATTGATGTGTTACTAGGTACCGCTCATTGCTTGTGACATACAATTAGATTTTATGTCGCTGCCAATGTTTCAAGATTAGGAAGAGTCCTAATCATAAAATAATATTAGATAATGGGCCTCTATATATATATATATATATATATATACACACACACACACACACACGATCGAAGAGATATATTGGGCTTAGGGTTTTTCGGGAAAAACTCCATTATTTACAAGCCGCCTCATTTTGATCTATATATTATGCATGTTAGGTTAGGTTGAGTGGATAATTAAGATTAACTAAAAACCTAGCAGACCATTCAAACAAAGAGTAGTTGTCACCTTAGCTCTATCTTCAATTGAATTATCAAGTCTAGCAACTTGATAATTTCAACATCCTTTGTCGATTTGATCGTGTGGATATCGTAGAGGTAAAGCTGTGAAGTTTTGCTCGTGACTCGTGGATGTTCATCTTCGAGGATTCTGCATCAAACACGCAACAAAGGTATAACTCTCAACACCCGATATGGTTTCTTTGTATGTGTCCTTGGTGGGAATCCAAATTTTTAATTATTCCGCTGCATTCATCCTCGTCGGATTCCTTACACCAACTCCTAACAATTTGGACCTGCTCGACATGGGCCCGCCAAGGAAGCAAAATGAGGTGACCGTATCTAGCCTTGAGCAACAACTGATTGACTTAACCTCTCTTGTGCGTCATCTTGCAGGTGGTAATGTAATGAAGGCGAAGCCCTACCAAATTTATCTAGCCATGAGCCATCCTAGTGATGCATGCCCCTCACTTCAAGAGACATCCACTGAGCATGTAAACGCAGCGGATGGATTTTCGGGCCAACCACAAAGGAGCTATGACCAACCATCGAGCAACTACAACCAAGGTTGGAGGGATCACCCGAACCTGAGCTATGGGAATCAACCGATGCACCACCCTCCACCCTCCACCCTATAGACCACCATTCCAAAGGCCACAACAAGCCGTTCCAACCCCAACCCCTAGTGTGTATCTAGAAAACAATTGTTAAAGAACTTGCTAATGGCAATGTAAAATTTCAATAGAAGACAAGAGCAAGCATCCAAAACTTTGTACTCAAGTGGGACAGTTGGCCACCACAATAAATTGCATAGAAGCTCAAAGATCAAGTAACTTACCATCACAACTAGTGGTGAATCCGAGGGAGAATGCAATTGCGATTACACTAAGGAGTGGGAAGGAACTTGAGCCAAACCAAGAGGAAAATCTATGGATACTCCACATGTAGAGGAGAAAGAGATCGAGGCCAAAGGCAAAGAGTCCATGAAAGATGAGGAACCACAAGGTAAGTCTCCCCCATCTTTTGATTATAAAATTGAAGCTCATTCTCCCCTTTCTTTGAAGGAGAACAGGAAGAATGAGAGCATCAATGAGCTATATAACACCTTTTCAAAGATGCGAGGTGAATATTCCATTGTTAGATGATATCAAGCAAGTCCCTCGTTGTGCTAAGTTCTTGAAGGAGTTATCTACTGCAAAGCGAAAGCAGAAGTTGTAGGGATGCCAGAAAGTTGAGTTGGGGGAGAACATCTCCGCTGTGATTCAAAGAAGATACCAACAAAGTGTAAAAACCCAGGTATGTTCACTATCCCTTGCACTATTGGCACAACACAACTTGAGAAAGCCATGTTAGATTTAGGAGCTTGTATTAATCATGCCCTACTCAATCTACACGCAATTGAAAGTTGGACCCATGAAACATAATGGAAATATTATTCAATTAGCTGATAGGTCAACAGTCCGTCCTAGGGGGATAGTAGATGATGTACTTGTGCATGTTAATGAATTGGTTTTCCCGTTGTTTCTATGTCCTAGATATGAAAAATGGTGACCCATCTAGCCCCATCTTATTAGGAAGACCATTCTTGAAAACATCAAAGTCAATCATAGATGTAAATAATGGCATGTTAACAATGGTGTTTGATGGTGAGATTGTGAAATTTAATATATATGAATCCATTAAAACTCATGAGCATTCTAGTTGTGCTATTGATATCAATGATGAACTCGATTTTGAATTTGATGAGATGGAAAAGGTTATTGAAGGCCTTGTGGACAAATGAGGTACGGATTCAAGTCTTGTGCATAATTTTCATCCCATTGTTGCTTTATCTAATCATGATACTGCTTACTGTCTATCTTCTCACGTGCAGGATCCTACTGTTGAAATGAAACACTCTTCTGATTGACCGAAGCAATTACTAAAAGATGGAGGATGAACAAGCCGTGAGGCAGTCATCTCCAAGAAGTGCAAGGCCAACAAGCTTAAGTTTAGGGGAGTTAAGAAGATATTGAGGTGGAAAAAGGAATGATAGAACGATATCGCATAACCCACCATGATCATGAACTGGCATCGGGCCACCGACGTAAACAGAGGCGGTGCTTGGAGGCAACCCAAGGGAAGTTAGTTTTCCCTTTCCTATTAATTTTTATTGCTTTCTTAGTATCAATTTTCTCTTTCCTTACAATTTTCACTTACATTTGGGACAATATAAGATTTAAGTATGGAGGAGGGATTAATAGTGTGTTATTGCTTTCTTATTATAAAAATCCAAAAAAATTTAAAAATTTAAAATTTTGAGCTCATAGTTAATGAATTGACATGGACTTTTGAATCAGTAGCTCATGATGAAACCTAATTGATGGCATACATGTTTTGGAAATAGGTGAATTGTTAACCTTGGAACACTTTGATTTCTAATACAAATTGTGTTTTGATATGGTTATTGAATACCTTGAGCACAAAAGAGTCATAACTTGTGAAGTGTGTGAAAATTAGTGAAGGCCGTGTGAATCTTGTGGTAGTCTTAGGAAGTCTCTGATGCAAGAACTTAACTACACATCCTTCGAGGCGTATGTCTAGACTACGTGCAAACATAAAAATGATATAGGTAATTGTTGGGACCTTCAAGCCTTTTAGCTTACCATGTAAATAAAATCACCCTAGTGTCCCCTTTGAGCTTACATGAAAAACGAATGGTTGTATGCTAAGCATATAAACAACCCCCAGCGATTTTCAAGATATGATCATTCCCATGAATACATATCCTCCTGAGATTGGTTCATACTGGTCGAACAATTCTTTCCGAGACGTCATGTGCCACGTCGCTCATGAATCCATTGTCCATGTGTCAAAAAAATCTGTGTCTCCCTTTCGCAACACTTGCTGCTTCGCTGAACAATAATTCACCATCGTTTGAGGTACTGGCAGCATTTCCTTGAGAATCTTTCTTGACAATCTTCTAACTTGTACACTCCCTTTCGAAGTGCCTTATACCACCACATTTATAGCAGTAAATATTCTTCTTCTTACTTCTGGATTTGGACTTACCATACTTGTGGCTCCACTGGAGTCACGCTACGTTGATCTTTCTCCCGTCATAGATAAAGCCTCTGTCTGCTTCAAACTGGCCAACATGTCTTCTTTATTCATCCGCCGACTTTCTTCTTCAAGAACCGCGGCCGCAACATTGTTGAAGACTAACATATCAGTAGTAATATTGTTGGTCAAATTGATGATGTTGATCTTATGAGTCTGGTAGACTTTGAAGTGGAAGTTCCGCACGTTCAACTTTCTCTATTATATGCCCCAAAGTAGTGAGATGTGCAAATAGAGTACTTAATATATTGATATGGTCGATCACCAATGAGGATTCCGACTTCCGGAGAGTATACAACATTCTCTTTAGGATTATCTTGTTGTTTAGTGACTTGGTCTCGTATAGGTTTGTCAGAGAATCCCAAATATCTTTTGCAATTTCTTTTCGACAATACTTGACAATACCTCATCTGTTAAAGCCAGATGCAAATTGGCAATGACATTACTACTCAACTCATTCCACTTTTCATTGTCCTTGCCCTCCGTCGGCCTATCTTCAATAACTGCCAAGCAATGGTTTTTCGTAAAATTGCTTGCATCTTCATTTTCCACAACATGAAATTCCTTTCGTTGAATTTTCCAATCTCAAACCGAGACGTCATTTTGTCTAAGAAAATCATCATGTGATACTTTGATATAGAATTGAATAGTACACACTAAGTGAGCTATCAGGAAAGAGACAATCTCGATCTTTCCAAGACAGAACTTCAAGATTCCCAGAAAAATTGGTGGGGTCACACTTATCCCACTTAAATACCAATTTTCTAATACAGAATCTCCTTAGTCAATATGTATTCGCCTACCACACCAAAGCTCCACCCAACAAAATGACACTGGCTCTGATACCACTTATTGGCCATTGTGCGGCAAAATGAGATAGAAATACCGAAAATGAAGAATAAAGTGGATATCACAATTTACATGGAATGGTAAAAACCATGGACATTATGAAAGATTCAACTATATTATTTTGTAGGTTGCAACCTATTTGTGACCCACCAAATATCGCGACAAGCAGACATGCACGAGATGCTTGTTGGTTGGTTATAATGTGGGATTGCGGGAAGGCTCATGGAGTTGAGTATGTGTCTTAGATGTTCGTCTATCTTGAGTTAGGCATGTCAACCCAATTGAGTTTGGGGAGCATGTCGCTGGTCTTGGACCTGACTAGGACGGAAGGGTGAGCATTCTAGACTCTAGAATGGTTGGGAGTTTTTCCCGCTTCCCTGATGAGCCTGTAGGAGGGCCAAATCAGTATGTATCGGAGATGGAATATGGCTTAACCTCGGAGATATGGGGATCCGGGATCGCCGCACGGGATGTCGTCTGTGCTAAAAGTCTGACCCAGTGACAAATTGTATCAGAGCCAGGTCGTGTGCACAGTGCATTGGTTGACAAGAGCTCTCTCACTGGAATGGACGAGTAAGTGGGTTGCTTGCACCCGGGGGGGGGGGTTGCCAGTGGGTTCAATGAGTAGGCAGGAAGCAGCAGTGATACTTTGCCAAGCACTCTAATTGAGGATAAGTAGACATGAAGGTCGCACATGGATCCTGGCCAAATTTAAGTGGGAAGAGTTCTCCTCCATGCACGAGGTCGTGAATGGATTGAGTGGGGGAGAATGTCACGCACAAAATATCATGACACGCAGACATGCACGAGATGCTTGCTGGTTGGTTATAACGTGAGATTGTGGGACGACTCATAGAGTCGAGTATGTGTCTTAGATGTTCGTCTGCCCTGAGTTGGGCATGCCGAGCCGATTGAGTTTGGGGAGCATGTCGCTAGTCTTAGACATGACTAGGACGAAAGGGTGAGCTTTCTAGACACTAGACTGGTTGGGAGTTGTTCCCGCTTCTCTTATGAGCCTATGGGAGGGTGAAACCAGTATGCATCAGAGATGAAATATGGCTTAATCTCGGAGATACGGGGATCCGGGGTCGCCGCACGGGATGTCGTCTGCGCTAAAACTCTGACCCCGTGACATATCACTATCTTTCAAAGAAAACAACAATATTAATATAGGAGAAAAATAACTAAAATTTTGGGATGGTATGAAATGTGAGCAACCCATATATTTATAGATGCCAAAATTAAGTGTGAAAAGTTTTTTTCCCGCCACAATCTAACACTTTTCTCGTCCGATTTGACTGCAGAAAACTTAATTCCAAATTGAGCCTGACTTTCATTTACCGACAATCTTATCTCCAAAAATGTTAAGGAAATTAAAGTTTGTTTCAGCAAGAATTCAATATGTCTTGGTATCATATATGTACAATTTTTATATTATAATTTGAACTAAAGTTCCAATTAAGTTTATACGTGTCAGGCCTTTTACCTTGAAATAACTACCATCAGTAGATCTTATTATAGATGTCAAACGGGCCGTGCCGGCCAGGCACGGCACGCAAATCCGTGCCGCCCGGCATTGTTCCGTGTCGGGCCGGCACGACCCGTCTCGTTTTTTAGCTGGCCCGGCACGGCCCATAGGCCCATGGCCTATGGACCGTGCCACGGGCCGTGCCGTGCTGGCACGGCCCAAATCAAATTTTTTTCGTTTTTATTTTTATTTTTTTTGTTTAATTTTAATTATATAAATATAATAATATTATAAAAATATTGATTTGCACAATATACTTGTAAAATAAAAATTTATTGACTACGAATTGAAAAACTACAAATTACATTGAACAAAAGGAAATAATAAATTGCAAAAGAGTTTAAAAAATATGCTAGTTTTCTTCATTTTCATCCGAAGAAACATCATGTCCTCCCAAACCTTGTAAGCGGCTATCAGCATCCAACCAATCCTTTAAAAGAATACACATCTCCACAATGTTTGGTTTCATTATACTTCTTTTTTCATCAATGACTCTTCCACCTGCACTAAAACAAGACTCCGATGGAACTTTGGATATCGGAGGAGCTAGTAGATCACGTGCCATTATGGAAAGTACTGGCCAAAGTCTAGCATTGTCTTTCCACCATTGCCAAAACATCAAAAGTTTCTAATTCTTGTTCACTGAGATTTATGACTTGGTTTAGATATAACTGAAGCTCAGTAAATGAAGATGTATTAGAACAGCGGAAGTAATGTCTTGTCTTCTTCTTAACATTGTCCACACAGAACCTTTACTACTACTAGCACCACTACTACCACTTTATCTTACTGGAGTTGCTCTAGAATTATGTAACGAATCATATAAAGAAAACAAAGCAAACAAACATTTATTAATGCGCTCTTTCTCTTGATTAATATTAATATTTTCATAAGTCATGTTGGTGTAATAAGATTCTATTATAATTTATACATTATATAATTTTAATCTAGGATCCAGAATTGATGCCAAGCAATTCAACATAGGAATAGTTTTCCAGTATTTTTTAAATTTATATTCCATTGGTTCGACAATACCTGTAAAAAACGGATCAGATCTATGTAATGCAAAACATTCATTAATTTCATAAATTTTATTCAAAAAATATTGAAGAAGTTGGATAATAACAGCCGAAAATAAATTGGTAGCATCATAAAATGGTTCTAAAAAATTACAAATATTAGAAGCAATTTCCCAATCAGTTTCTTCAATATGAAAATGTTCGGCCATCCTTTCATTAAAAAATAAAGTGATCACATTTCTATAAGGTAAACATGCTTGCAACATTAAATATGTAAAATTCCACTTATTAGGAACATCATAAAGAAAATCTTTATAATTCATACCATGAGAAATACATAAACTTTTGAAGTCTTGTTTTCTAGCAACCGAACCATTAAGAAATTTAAGAGTAGTCTTTATTTTTCTAAATGAAGCTCAAGTGGTTTCAATCCATCTTGCACACACAAATTTAAAGTATGACATGCACAACGAATATGAAAAAGATCACCATTTAAAATTGGTTTCAAATAAGTTTTTAATATAGTAATTGCAGCAGTATTATTAGTTGCATTATCAAATGAAATAGATAAGATTTTATTACTAATATTATATTCATTAGTAACTTGCATAATGTCATTGGAAATAACTCCACATGTATGAGGCCAATCAATTTTTGTGAAACCTAATTTTTTTTTATGTAACACCCAGTTATCGTCAATCCAATGTCCTATAACACAGAGATATGATGCATTGCCAAGATAAGTTGTCCAAATATCACTTGTTGGTCCTACTTTCGATGAAAGATTACCGAAATACGTAATTAAATTTGCTTTATATTCATTAAAAATTATGAATGCATCCAATTTAATAGTATTCCTTCAAAATCGTTTATGTTGAGGTTGCAAACCTAAATGAATATAATTAGTGAATTTGGCATCCGCCCCCATTGAAAAAGGTTTCTCCGCCCATACGATGTATTTAGCTAATTCTCTCCTATCTCTTTCAGCATTATAAGTGAAAATACCTAAACTTGAACTACTACTACCAGTACCGAATTGTAAAAGAGTAGTTCGGTTACCATCAGTTGGTTCTCTTTCATGTTTAGCCATGTGTCTTAGTAAATGACATGTACCACCAGAAGAAGCATATGCATAATCTTTTTTACATTTTTTACAAACTGCCATTGATCCCTTTCCCTCAACATTTTCTACATCGAATAGTTGTCATACATCGCTAGTTCTTTTTTTTTAAGTTCTTCTACTTGATGACTGAATATTTGGTGTGCTTTCTTCATTTTATTGGAATTGATCGATTTCATCATCATAATTCACATTATAAGATGAATCGGCCATTATGTATATAGAATACAATTATCTAATGCAACAAATATAAAAGTTACCAAATATTTGCTAGGAGGAGTATTGGCTTTGTTGCTTGTGGCAAACGTAAGACGGACTTCTTTCTTCTTGTGAACAAATTGAGAGTATAGCGTCTCCAGTATATAGAGCTTAGAGATTAAGAGGATAAAATGTTTCATCAACACACACATATATCTAACAACCAAAAAAAAAAGATTTTTCTGAAAAAAGTCGTTGAACTGCACAATTTTTTGACCGTTGGGCCTTGGCGATCGATCGCCAACCCCTTGTATTAGCCTACTGCCTCTAGACGATCGATCGCCAAGTCCGTGCATAGCCTACTACCTCTAAGCGATCGATCGTCACATAACTGGCGATCGATCGCTGGTTAAAAAAAAATGAACAGTGTCGTGTCATGCCGTGCCGTGCCAGCCCACGGGCTGGCATGGCTTGGCCCGGCCGACCCATGTTCCGGGCCGTGCTTGGCACGGCATGGCACTGTAGCAAAACGTGTTGTGCCGTGCCGCTCCGCGTCGTGCCGTGCTCGTGCCCGTGCCGTGCCTCGTGCCGTCCGCTCCGTTTGACATCTCTAGATCTTATTGTGCAGTTGTGCTGGTTGAACTCTTTTGAGTGTCCATTATCGCACAGTTGACTAATGCTAATTAAGTTATAGCACAAATTTTCAACTAATTGCACATCTTTAATAATAATGTTACCATGGATAATCTTACGCTTACCCACGGTTGTTATTCTTGGTTCGGTAGAGTCTACTAGCTCAGGTAGTAAACATGCACTTTCTGTCATATGTCTATAACATCAAACTATTCTCAGCTCCGAACTAGCTGGATCCTAGATCTCTGCAATTAAAGCGATGAAAAGATTGGTACCCAGTCCTATTTGGGTCCAGGCAGGATTAGTCCTTTCGAGATCCACGCTTGAATCACCGTGATTCTTATGGTTTTATGTGTGTCCTGAAATGTGTGTGCTAAATGAGGTGCTTGTGTTTTGTGATGTGGCATACTATAAGAATTGTGAAACGATATGTATGAATATTGTCTTGATCTTTGGTTTCTGTTGTTTGGCATATATTCTCTTCAAACAAACTTACGGTTGTGATAACAACTGGGTTTGACCTGTTGAGTAGCTTGACCAATAGACTTATGTCCATAAGTGAACTTGTGTATTGGCTTATGCTTCTCTACTGGGTCAACGAAGCCTATACCCTTATGTGAAGTCTGATCTTTGAAGTATGCCGGTTTAACAGGCTCCATTCCAATGGGTTCGTATACCGTGTTGTATCTCACGAAGTTCATTTATTTGAACTTGCTTTTTCTCCAGACAGGGATTATAGCCTATATCAGCAAAATTGCCGGCAGACCTTAATAACTCTTGTATTTTGTCCTTTTTAGCAGCTGACCTGTTCTATGCACGAACCAAATATTATTACAATATATGTGTAATATATATATATATATATATATATATCCTTAGAATAATATTGTATTATTCTTAAAGATTGTCCATAGTCAAGTATTATCATGAATTATGATAATGAAATGCATTTAGACTAGTATGTATTGATTGATGAATTTGTTCATGGATATGAGCTGTCGAATCAACACATGGATACATGTTAGAGAACTATGTACTGGACCCCCACCATGAGAATGCTACATAGATTGTTATATGAATGTCATAAGCATTTCTCATAGTGATAATAGTATATGTAATCCTTACGACTTGATATCATCAGAGATCCCAACATAAGGAATTGTGTATCTTGATATTGTCAAACGTTACCTGTAACAGGATAAACTATAAAGACAATCATTGGATATGCTACGAATTATGTAGAGGGATGTTGAATGATCAAGATAGAATTTGTCCCTCCTATATAATTGGAGAAGTGTTTGGGCCCTTGATCAAGTGAGACTAAAATGCATGGCCATGCTCGAATGAGTCGATATGTGATATCGAGTTATTCGTTTATTTTAGTCTACTCGGGGATCAAGAAATAAAAAAATTGAACTATACGAGTATGACTTATTCCATGACTCATGTTCAATCTAAACATATAGGAAAAGGGATTAAGTTACATGGTAAATATTATCACAGGCCATAGGTAATGTCGAGTCAATGATATATATATTGTGCATGTTAGGGTTATGGGTTAAGACGTTAATTCAGATTAACATATTTTAAACCTATCGAGCAGCCGTCATCTTGTTTTGAACGACTCGTTCTTTCTCGGTTGAATTATCAAGTCTAGCAACTTGATAATTTCAACATCCCTTTAGCGATTTGATCGTGTGATACCGTAGAGGCAAAACTATGAAGTTTTGCTAGACGACTCATGGACGTTCTTCTGCATCAAACACGCTACAAAGATATAACTCACAACACCGATATGGTTCCTTCATATAGAACCTCAGTTGGAATCCGAACATTTTAATTTTATTCTGCTGCGTTTGCTTGTCGGATTTCTTACAATAAGCCTATTTACTAATTGGTAATGAAAAGTACAACTTTTTTGTGCATATTAAGGAACAAAAAGAACGTGAACAGAAACAAATGAAAATTGCACGCCCTTTATTTTATATTGTCGGTCGGATGATCTATCCATCTAACTTATTTGTAATTAGATGTGGGTTTAATTTGAAGCTCACATATTTTATCTTGTTTTTAACTTTTTCTCCTATAATTTTCTGAATATTTTGTTTTAATTTATTTACTGAAAGAACAATAACCATAAATTGTCATGAATAAGTTTGTACTTTGTAGTATATTTTTCCTTGGCAGTTTACTTTTTCTTTTTAGGGGAGAAGCGAGTTTACTTTTTAAAATTCTATGATATGGATAATTTTATGGGATCTATTTAGTTAATTAATTCTATTTCTTTGTCACCGGTATAGAGCTGAAGCGAGTGATTATACAGAACAGTTATGTCGAAAATCTGGTGGGGATATTGCATGAAACTAGTATAGAATCAGTGGGCAGAATGACAAATGTGTTTCATTATTTTACAATTCTGAATTACAGTGAATATATAAGTTGCAACTCTCCTGGACTTTAGGTGTAATCTATCTAATGAGATCTTGTGAATCTTAACAGATGGTGCGAAAACTTTGTTGATACGTTTTCAAATTAAATGATTAACTAATTATCTCTGCCCCCGCAAGATGGAGCTCCGGGAGGAGAGGCCAATCTTGCATGATAGTCGTTGAAAACGTGCTAGAGGAAGCGGTTTAGTAAGGGCATCTGCCAGCTGATCTTCTGAAAAAACATGAGCAACACGAAGGGCATTATTCTGAACTTGTTCACGGATAAGTGATAATCCAAGGCTACATGTTTCATGCGTGAGTGGAATACTGGGTTGGAGCATAGACTTGTGGCACCAACATTGTCACAATAAATCACTGGTTGTTGAGAGAGTGTAACACCGAGTTCAGTGAGTAAGGAGCGAGGCCAACATAATTTTGCAGCAGTTGTAGCCACAGACCTATATTCAGCTTCAGTGGACGATCGTGCAACAGTTTGCTGCTTCTTGGAGCTCCAAGAGATGGGGTTGCAACCAAGATAAATAATATAAGCACTAGTGGACGTGAAATCATCTTTGTTGCCTACCTAGTCGGCATCTGAGAATGCATGTAGGGACAGTGGAGAGCTCCTATAGAGAGTGGTGCAAAGATCTGTTGTGCCACAAAGAATTCTCAGCAAGCGTTTGACTGCGGTCCAGTGGTCATTGGTGGGGCGATGCATGTACTGAGATAGCTTGTTCACAACAAAGGTGATGTCTGGTCTTGTGAGCAACAAGTACTGGTGGCTGCCAACGATAGTTCTATATGCCGTGGGATCAGAAAGTGTTGTACCAGAGTGAAGAGTAAGCACAAATGAGAGGTGGCAAGTGGAGCGGTGACAGGCTTTGCCTTTGTCATGTTTGATTTGGCTAGAAGATCCATGATGTATCTTCGCTGAGAGAGATGTAGGACGTGTGCATGAGGAATGACCTCAACCCCGAGAAAGTATGTCAAAGCTCCAAGGTCCTTAAGAGAGAACCTATTTGCTAAGATAGAGATAAATTTGTTAACATTTGCAGTGGAGTCCCCAGTTATTATGATGTCATCAACATAAATCAAAAGATAGATCAATTCGCTGCTTGTATGAAAGATGAATAGAGATGTGTCCGCATGGGAGTTGGTGAATCCGGATATGATGAGAAACTGACGTAGTTCATGATACCATGCTCGAGGGGCCTGTTTGAGACCATAGATTGCTTTACGTAGTTTGCAGACATGTAATGGGTTGTCTTGATCAATAAAACCCGGGGGCTGCGCCATGTAGACATCATCCATGAGAGTGCCTTGAAGAAAGGCATTATTAACATCCAATTGTCGAAGAGACCACCCTCGGCAGACAGCAAGACTGAGAACAAGACGGATGGTGGTTGGTTTGACAACAAGGCTGAAAGTGTCATGATAATCCACACCTGGACGTTGATGAAAGCCCTTAGCCACCACACGAGCCTTGTACCTGTCAATAGAGCCATCGGTAAACATTTAATTCAAAATATCCATTTACAGCCCACCAAGTTATTGTGTGGGTCGGGAGGTACAAGGTCCCAAGTGCCGTTTCGAACTAGGGCATCAAACTCTTCTGACATAGCTTGACGCCATTTGGGATCTTTGATGGCCTGAGCAAATGAAGTGGGTTCTACATTAGAGCTGTTGAGATGCGCTGTGAGATTGAGCTTTTGAGTAGGTTTGTGTATGTTGTTTTTGGATCTGGTAATAATGGTTATATGTTGGTTGGGTGGATCTAAGGTAGGAGGAATGGTAATTGTGGGTGTTATAACTACTGAGGAGGATGAAGTTGTCACTGCTGGCGGGTTATCAGTCCAAGAGCGGGCTGGTGGAGGGGAGGGATGTTGTTCAGTATGCTGCAATGCAGGGGTTGGTGAAGTGGTTTGGTGTATCATGGGGGCAATGATCGACGAATCAGGAGCTGCAGGAGCTGAGGTTGAGAGTGATGTGCATGAGACCGGGAGTAGCATATCAAATGGAAGCCACTGAAGAGTTGTGTCATCGGTGGGGCGGGGAAGTTGAGAATGAAGGGAGGAAAACGGAAAAATTGACTCTACAAATTTGACATGTCGTGAGGTGAAGATCTTTGAGGTAGATGCATCAAGAGACATATATGCACTATGTGTTAAAGAATAACCAATAAAGACACATGGAGTGGTCCTAGGTGCGAGTTTATGAGGCGAGTACGTACGGATCCATGGATAGCATAGACATCCAAATACTCGTAATTTGGAATAATTGGGGGAAGATTGAAAGAGAACATCATAGGGGGAGTTGAGGTGAATGGTTGGAGTAGGTAAGCGGTTGATCAAATAAATCAAAGTAGCAAAGGCATAAGGCCAATAGGAAGTGGCATGGAGGCATGAGACAACATAGATAGTCCTGTTTCGACGATTTAACGATGACAACGTTCAGCATAGCCATTGTGTTCTGGAGTGTGGGGTGGAGAGGTTAGATGAGAGATTCCATTTGTGGCCAAGAATTGGGAAAGAGCTTGATATTCTCCCCCATTGTCTGAGTAGAGTGTGATGATTTTGTGATTAAAGTAATTTTCCACCAGGGCTTTGAATCGAACAAAGACATCTAGAACATGTGATTTTCGTTTTAGGGGATAAAACCAAATATATTTGGTGAAGTGATCAACAGAGATAACATAATATTTAAGTCCATCAAATGAATGTACCGGTGATGTCCATACATCAGAGAAGATAAATTGTAATGGAAAATTAGGAAAAAAGGGATGAGGTTGAAAATGGTAATTTATGGCATTGAAAGCATTGGCAAGCATTACAATTAAATGACAGTGACCCTGATTTCGACAAATCTAATTGATTACGAGAAATAATATGTCTAAGAATTGAAGCAGATGGGTGACCAAGCCTATTATGCCACTCGGACGAAGTGGTCTTGACACTTGAGAATGCAACTAATGGAGTAGACGCACAACTGGAGCCCGGCCATTCATACACACCATCCTTAGAGCTGCCCTGCAGAAGTATTCCCCCGTTCGCAAATTCTTCACATGAAAAGAGGCCGGTAAAAATTCAATAGCGAAATTATTATTACGACAAAACTGAGAAATTGAAATCAAATTCTTTTTCATGGAGGGGACACAAAGAACATTACGAAGAGTGAAATTTTTAGTGTGTGTGGGTAAGGATATAGAACCAGTATGGGTAATTGGAAGACCCGTGCCATCGCCGATCATGATGTCGTCAGAGCCAGCATATGGAGTATGAAGTGAGAGGTTGCCCAGATCAGAGGTGACATGGTGTAAGGCACCACTGTCAAGGAGCCATCCAGGATTGCGGAGGACTGGTTGGTTGCAATATGTGCACGTGGTTTCCATGGTGGAGGTTGAGGACGATGAGGCCACGGTTGTGTTGGGAGTACTCCATTGTGAAGGTGAATTAGGGGCCTGTGCCTTGTTAGAGACAGACACAAGTTGAAAGGAGGGGCACTGTTGGACTGTGTGGCCCTGAATTCTGCAGCCTTGACATTTCCCGAGATAGGGGCGTGAGTTAGGATTATCAGACCGAGATGAGGGATGTGTTTGAGCAGGAGAGAAGGCTGGTGAATTTGCTGCCAGGAGGATCGCTTAGGATTGAACAGAGAGGCACTCTGATGATGGCGATTAGCCACAGTTTGCAGAGGCTGGGAATGGTGATGTGGGCTGTGAAAGTCGCAATGAAAGTTCCTTGTTGATCAGTTTCTCATGAAGTTCATCAAAGGTAATTGGAGTTTCACGACCTTCAATAGCATCAATGATAGGTTTGTAGGTGTCGTCAAGGCCGTCTAGAATTTTCTCAATTAGATCTTCATGGTCTATAGGTTTGCTAAGAGCAGCCAATTCATCTGATCATGTCTTGATGAATTGCAAATAGTTTGTGATTGTGATTGTCTGAGAGCCCTTGACAGCAGATTTGATTTGGTCCTTGATTTGTTTGATGTGACCACTAGATGGACGAGCATAGGTGTGTGCGAGTGTGCTCGAAGCCTCACGGGTACTCTTAGCTTGTTGAATGAGCGAGATGAGAGGTGGGGTGAGAGAGTCAACTAGTGCACCAAAGATCAACTTATCTTGACGAACCCATGTGGAGAAATCTGGATTCAGGAGTGAGACATCATCTCTCATAATGGTGGTTGGAGGACATGGATGAGAGTCATCAACAAACTTGTAGAGGTCATATCCAATTAGAATGGCCTCCAGTTGTACTTTCCATGAGAGATAGTTGGTGGATGTGAGTTTAATGGTGTTTGATGCAGAGATATTGATAACTGTGAATGGTTTGTTGGGTTCTTGATCGGTGGGAATAGTGGTAGATTGATTTCCTGTGGCCATGGGAGAGAAAAATTTTAAGGTTGAAGCGTGTGGTTGAGATGGGGTCAGGATGTTTGCTCTGATACCATATAGAATAAATGTACAGAATGAAAAATGTGTTTCATTATTTCACAATTCTGAATTACAGTGAATAATAAGTTGCAACTCTCCTGGACTTTATATGTAATCTATCTAATGAGATCTTGTGAATCTTAACAATGATACGATAACTTTGTTGATAGGTTTTCAAATTTAAATGATTAACTAATTATCTCTAACAACTAGGTCTCAGGACCTTGTAATTATATGCCATGGGTTCCGACTTCCGATCCTCGAAGGTGCGTGAATCTTGTCAAATAAGCATATCATCATATCGAGGCTTCACTTTTTACAAAACTTTGTTCCTGTTCAATTTATTTGATTTTCGGATTTTTCCTAGGATCGCATCCCCATGGTGAACCTTGCTTTTGCTTTTGAAAGAGAGGGGATCAGCGTTTTTCGCACCGGAAATGGGTAAGTGTTCGCTGACCAGGTAATCCTAGCAGGATAACATGAGTGGCATTATGATGTATTCTCTTCGTAATTGCCAGTGCTGCTTTAGTTTATTTGAATGAATCGATTTGAGGTGGTTGACATTTTAGCTGAGTCATATTTTTTAATGAAGCATCTAATAACTGGAAGTGAAGTATAAGTTGTTTCTAAAACAACTTATATGGTTAATAGACATAGTACTTGACTGTGCTTCAGACATTATCGGTCCTTCCAAAAAACTAAAATCTAAATACATAGGAAGTATTTTCTACCATATTATCCCAAATTATTTTATAACAAGAGTTTTAGCCTCTAATGGTAGATGTCAATATTTATGGCCGAATCACAGAAATCATGTGTTGTATTGTGTTTTCTCCTCGTTATATTATTGTTTGAAATTTTCAAAATCTTGTTGGCGTTCAGGGAGAGTGAAGGTTCATTTCAGTATGGAAATTACAACCGAGAAGCTGATGATCTACGTGGTGTAGTTAAGCATTTTCATGCAGCGAAAACGTTTCGTCGTGGCAGTTATATTGGACATAGTAAAGGTTAGTTGCCTCCTGCTAACTAACTCGTAAGGATGCTGTTTTATGCTTTCCAAAAACTTTGTGGAACTGTATAAGAAGATGCGTGATTTGTGTTAAGTAGTAACAATTTCCGCAACTGCCTTGTACGTCTGTCTGCGAGGCATTTGGATGGCTCTATGGCTTAAATTATTTAAGTTGCTTTAGGACAAGCAATTAGATAGCCAGCCAGCATTGGCAAATATCTTATGTATGGATCGAGGGATCCATACAGCCGACAGTTATTGAGATAGATATTTGATTGATGAGATTGAAATTGAGGACAAGCAGTTATAGCTTTGACATGTGACCAGCACACAGTACATCATGTTTTGAAGACTCGGTATTCCACTTTGGATTATTTTGCTGCTCAAGTATGGCGTTCATTTCAAACAAATCAATTAACTGCATGGATATTGGATGGAAATCTCATAGGAGGGAATGTTGTGCTTCTATATGCTTCGAGGTATAATGACATAAAAACAATCGTAAATGCAACCTCAGATGCTATGTTTCAATTTGTGATTCTAGTATTGAGCGAAAAGGTTACACCTAGAGGTTCTATATTATGGGGGTCAACCCTACTCCTACTAGTACCAATAGACAGCATAAGGGAAGAAACACTACATTTAGGAATTAACAATACGAAAACCTCGTTAGAATTACCCTTTTCTTATTGCTGGCTCCTATAATTTAAGGAGAGGAATTGAAGGTCGCGTTGGTAAAGACTTCCAAGAAAAGATTGAGCTACTTGGATTTATTGTTGTCAACCGAAAAGGTATGAATGTTATGTGTTGTTTCCGTTCCACATGATGCTTATTTTTACGACTTTTTAAAATTTACACGGGTTCTGTAGGAGAGATTGCATATCGTGCGAGTAAGGATAGTCTGATGGACCGATCAAAACATATATACCTACTGCATGTCTAACCATACCACTAAGCTGCAGGTCGGAAATTATAATGTTGTTGCTTGTACTTGATGACATATTTGATCTTACAATAAGATGAAGATTGTTTCATTCATATTCTTAGTATTAGCTTGGGATGAGAGTAGATATGCTAGCTAATTTTCCAAACAATGCACAATGGATGTTAGCAAAAGCTCACAACGCTTGCACCTCGACTCAAGTCTCCGTGAGGCTTAATCCTTGCACCTTGACTCAAGCGAAGGTGCAACTCATTGATTAAGCGCATGCATCAACCATGATGTAATACTTTATTTGGTTTGCGTTTATATGTTTTGATTGTATCTTCAGATTGCTTGCATGAGTTGGTATGTGGATTTCCTCGTACTTGTTTTGAGATTTCTTTCTAACAATTTAGGGCGTTTGTTTTCTCTACAACCCATCAACTCTTATTTTCAAATTATTCTCTCATATATGAATATAGGAGGCCGTATGGTTTCAAATCTACAATTGCGGTGGAAAGTATTAAAAGGGATTATTTAAAGTTCGGACAAACGGCAAAATTAATGCTTGCCCAACACTTTGTCCCTTTTTACTCGGAATATATATATATATATATATATATATATATATATATATATATATATATATATATATATATATATATATATATATATATTATTATTATTATTATTATTATTATTATTATTATATATCTCGAGACCGTTGAGACATATTCAACATTTCTGGTGCAAATTATACTTTTTTATATTGGTCGTTCCAACTTAAATAACAAAACATCAGAAATTAGATGGAGTCAAAAGAATCTCCATATCCTTTTAACACATAACTTTAGTGGGTAAACACACTATAGTTGTCACCTAATTTCATATTGTTGCAACTGTTTATATAAATTTACTGATTGAATCAGTTTAAACAATCGCTGATTGATAATATAAATTACACTGAAATACGGGAACAGTAGAACTCACGGTAACAGTTTATAAACTGTAAAAGCACAATAAGAAACTGTAAATGGTTCTGGACGATGCCACAGCAAGCCGTGCGCCCATAAACTCAAATTTGCCGGCCTAAGCTTCTGGCCTCCTGGACAAGTGAGTTCCAAGGTACAACGTCCATCACATCTGCTCGGATTGAAGCAGAATCCAAGCAGACTCTTTCGAACACTCGTGTGTAGTACTCTCAAACTGTATGAAATGTATGAATGAAGAATGATTTCGGATTGAAGAAACAATATAACTGGAGCAGCTTATATAGCTGATCAGCAGACCTCCCAAAGGTCTCAAAAATTAATGTAATGCTTACTGAGGTAGATGAAAAGTCTCAACACTTAACATCAGATATTAAGTCTCGCACTTAATACGAGTCTCATACTTAAATCTGATATCAATTCTGCAGGAGATGAAAAGTCTCAAACTTAATACTGAGCAGAATGTGAAAAGTCAGGTAGGTGAAAAGTCATTTCAGAAATCTGAGTAGTAAAAAGCTAGGGCTGCCTTCGCGGCAGCGACGCGACGAGCCGAGCGGACAGAAGGACGACGAGCGAGAGACACCTATCTTTTATACTTAACTACACTCTATTGATTTGTTTATCAATATAAATAAACCATAGGTGTTTCAAAATTACAATGTGGGATTTCTTTACCAATTGACTATTCAAAATTAACTTACCAAATTTTATTCTCGTTAACAAAATTAAACAAAATTATTGAGCTTTTAATATATTAATCCCAACACATATTATAAATCAAATTAAACAAACTCACACAAATACATCATCCTAAATTATATATAATATAATATACCACATTTAATTTTCCACCACATATATCTCATTGAGTCCATGAAAAATATATATTTCTTAATTATATGAAAACAAATTATCACCCAAAAAATTTCCTGTAGGACAGAGGCTATTATGATAATTGATTGAAGATCTTGATTCTAAGCCCAGCCTTACACTTTGCTTTAGAGACGTTGGCAACTGTTGGATTTACATATTTGCCCTTCGGAACCACTCCCTGAATGCCTACACATTTCACTCTGATTCCTATCTTCTTCTTCATCTTCAACTTTTCAATCTTTATCCCTACCATTGTATCCACCACGATGCTCTTGGGTAAACCGTTTTTCTTCTTAAGATCAGATCTCAATGAGTTGGCAGATTCAGTGTCCAGAACCTGAGAGTTCGTCCCCATTGTGGTGTGAATTATGAACATGGTGTCTGGTGAATTGGTGAACTTTGTGAATGACCCGTTTGACAATTTTACTGAAGTACATTGTACTGTGATGGACATGGGGTCATAGAGGAATGCGATCTTTTTGTTGGGATTTTTGGCCGAGAGGGTGAGGTTGAGTTTTGTGGTGAGGTGGGAAGTGTCATCGGAGGGGTTGGTGGTGAGGTTGAAGGAGGAGATTTTGAGGGAGGTGACGGTGAATAAAGGCTTGCGGGGGTGGTAGAGTACGTAGAAGGCTGCGGCGGCTATGGAGGCAAGGATGACGATGGCCAGGAGGAGGAGGGTGAACCAGAAGCAAGCCAGGCAGAAGCAGCGGCGGCGGCTGTCCTTGTGGAGGTGTGTTGACATGGGAGGAAGGTGGCGCGTGGGGTTGTGAAGCTGAGTCTTCGTTGGGGGTGGTTTGGGAATTGGTGCCGCAGCGGCAGTGGTGGTAGCATTTGACTTGGTAGCTGGGTGAACTTTGTCGGTCATTTTGGAGAAAGTGGAAGGGACTAATTTGCGAGCAATGAAAAACAATTTGATGCTTTTGATTTTCTTAATTAATTATATATATATATATATCCCATCATTTCATTTTTGTTGTTTTCTTTGGAGGTGAGAATCAAACTAAGGAAAAAGAGACAATGTTTTGATATAAATAATTGGGAAATTTTAAGAGAATTCATTTAATTAATAGCCACCAAAATTTAATTTTGCAGTATCAACTCCTTCCCAATTGAACAACTCCTATTAAATGTTGTTAAATTCTTCTCTTTTTTTTTTTGGAGAAATAAATGGATAAACCTAAGTGAAATCATTTGTTACAAAATTTTAGGGTTAACATTTTATATTATTGCTTATCCAACTTAATCAAACAAGAACTTTAAAATAAAATAAAATAAAAAGAATATTAGATATAAATACATATTTTATATTTGAAAATGAAATAGAAATCATTAAAAGAATTAGATTTTTGAACTGCACACGATCGAGAGATGTTTCCAATGCATGCAACCAATAAATATTATTAATATCATTACTTTTTACATTTTATAATAAAATATTATTATATTTTTTAGGTTAGATTTTGGTCGAACCGAGCTGTTTATAAGTAAATTTTAAATAATAATATTTAAATAGAAGCATTATTTTTTTTCAAAAAACAAAACGGAAACAATTATAAATAACAACAGAAAAAAACTTTACTAAAAAATTCTTCTTACATAACTGCATGCACCGACATAATTTATTAAACGTTGTGTCGTAATTTCATTTGTTAGATTTTATTACTATTTTGTAGAAAAAGAAAATCGGAAACGGTTTCGTTTTTGTAAACCGCTCTCTGAACAAAAATTATTTTTATATCTAATTTCAATTTCCAGTTTTCAATTTTTTTTATAATTATACGTATTTATTGGGATAAAAGAATATTTAAATTATTAAAAAAAGTATTTATTCTTATATGTCAAATTAGTATATATATGAGTTATAAAAAAAGATAGGTGGCTGCAATCTTGGAACAAATAAGTCAATAAACAACAGCTTATTCAAGATTGCCACCGACACACATAAAATAAATAAATAAATAAAATATGGATGCATGCCTTTTATGAGAGATTTTAGCTTAGGAGGGAACTAAGAATACAGCCAGACATCAAAGACCTGATCTAATGGTTGTAATGTGATTAATCCAAATTTGAATGTTTGGCAAGTAATAAAAACTCCCCTCCACGTGATAAAAAAGAAAAAAAGAAAAAAGAATACAGCCATATCCATCTCGTGAGAATCGACTACACTGACCCACGGAAAAAAAAATTTCTTACAAAAAAATACACTTATGAGAAAATTATATTCACATAAGTCCAATTTTTTAACTATTGGTTTGAAAATGTATTTTTTAATTACCAAAAAACACCATTCAGTATAAAACACTCTAACCCTAAATTTTCTGCTACAATTTTCCGGCCATTATCATATCTTTATTTTCTTCATCATCTCGTCGCCTCATCCCTAAAAATTATTTACTAAAATGTTCTGTACATGAAAATGTTTGAATCGAATCATCTAAATTATTCGTAGCATTTGGAATCTTTTGAATCGAAGAAGACCTCGGATTACTCTGCACATATAACTTTCGGATATACTCTACACATTCCATCGTGTGTGTGTATACTGTGTGTGTATGTGAATTATAAATTTTATTACCAATGTTAAATTATAGACATCGAAAGTTTGTTGGTATGTCTTTTTTTTTAAGAAAAAAAAACTCACATGGCTTTGACTGATGCATATGGATGAAGAAGTAAGATTTACAGTCTGACAGTAAGATATTGCAATGAAGAAGTAAGATATGCGTTGGTCATCTTCTTTGTTGCACGTTTCAGGTTGTAAATTCTTTAATTGAGCAAAGAAGCACGTACATCAATGAATCATAACTATAAAATTTCAAATAGCAGCAAACAGTATATATATATATATATACACACACACTTACACACAAAAACACACACACATACCAGATTTGAAAAAAAATCTGGGACGGAGCGATGGAATGGAAAATCGAAGATATGACGAGAAAAATCAACTGTAAAAAATCGTAACTGGCTAGAGAGATTTACGAGGAGATTTGAATCGCATTCGTGAAAGGAATAGCTAGAACGAAGTGCTGAAAGGAAGAGACTGAAAATTTCTGAGATTGCCGCCTTTCTTATTGGCAATTTTGTCATTTCAACTTAAAGTAGACTTAAACGATTGCAAGTTTTTTTCCTGGATTAGGATGAATAAAGCTTCAATATAAGGTACCGACCTAAACTTTGCTCTTTTATTTATTTAAACAAAAGCCCAAGCCCATTATAGGTCTAGCTGTCAGGTTGGACATTAGCCCTGCAGTCAAATGGACTTGGGTTAAAACTCAAACTCTACAAATTTAAGAGGGAATTACAGAAATGTACCACTTAAAAAAAATTTGTTCAACTAAATCCAGGCTAAAATCAACATTTCTTAATAATCTATTTTTCAGAAAACTTTATTCAAATATGTCCAATTTTATGAGTTTGTTTCCCGAAAAAGTATTTTTTCTTTACCAAAATACCCTTAAATTCAAAATAGTTAGGGCAATTCATTTGTTTACTAAAATACCAATTGTTTGTTCAAACCCTAACAATGCATCATTTCCAACCAAATTAGGGTTTCAAACCCATGAGTTGCCGCCGCATGTGCACCTCCTTCACCCGCCCACCTGTGCATCTCCTTCAAAAAACTCCTGCCTTTTATTTTCCTTTTTAAAACAGCTTACTGGTGGAATGACGGTGAATGTAATTGTTCAGCACAGTGAAGCCATAAACCCCATCGAAAGATTTTGCTCATGTTTAGAATGAAGTGATGTTGAAATTGATTTTGAAATTGATATTATCACCACAGTGAATCAATTGCTTTTGAAAATGAATAAACTTTCCTTGAAATTGATGGCTTCGATGGTTTTTGGACATTGATGCACGATTTTTCTACATTTATGCACGTGAAATTCTGAAAATCATACAATTGTTGCACGATTTTTTTTAACCATGTGCGTACATCAACCTAAAATTGGACATTGGATGCACAAAAATTGGACATAGGTGCATAAAAATTGGGCATTAGATGCACTAAAATTAGACATGGATGGACTAAAATTGGACATTGATGCACTAAAATTGGACATTGATGCACAATTTTTTGTGCATTGGCATGATTTTTGGACATTGATGCATGATTTTTGGACATTGATGCACGATTTTTCTACATTGATTCACGATTTTTGGACATTGATGCACAATTTTTTTGACCAAGTGACACCGACTTGTAAGTGCCCCCAAATTTAATCGGTCCCAATATCAACAAGCTTGAAATTATAGTGTTATTAAAACATCTTTCAATTTTTATATAATCATTATCGAAAATATTAAAAGGAAGGAAGAGCAAAATAGAAAGATCGTGCACCCACAAGCAAAAAACTCGTGCACCCACAGGCAAAACAAAATCGTGCATCTACAGGCCAAAACAATCGTGCACCCACATGCAAAAAATGATCGTGCACCCACATGCCAAAAAATCGTGCAACCATAGGCAAATAATCGTGCACCCACAAGCAATAAATTGTGCACCCAAATACAATGTCCAATTTTAGTTCACGAACGTCCAATTTTAGTGTATCCAAAGTCCAATTTTAGTGCACCAATGTCCATTTTTAATGCATCTCCAATGCACGATTTTTACCTATGATGCACGATTTTTTTTGCCCCCAAATTTCATAAATTTCGTCCAGTCCTGCACGATTTTGGCACCAAAAATCTGAATTTTTTGAACATGAAACGTGCACCAAACTTCCTATGATGCACGATTGAAATTTGTACCAAACTTTCAAAATTAAACTAATTTGATAATCTATAACTTATTCTTGAATGAATTCAGAAATGAGAATTTGACACCAAATTATATCACCGAACTTGTTCTTAATATTTTTTCCCTTCATATTTTCGACTTTTACATTCTTAATTTCATTTCATTAATAATATTTTCAACATATATATTAATAAAACTTGAACTATGTGTTTTAAATAGCTTTATAAGTCTAATTTAAATTTCAAGTAGGATATATCCAATATCTTTATTGATGAATAGAGACAGCTTAATCATTCTTGATTTCATATTTAGTCGTGATAATTGGATTTCAGGCAGCACTTGGTATTGAAAAAAACGTGCAGTATTTCCCCCCTTTTAGATAATAAATTGTCGACGGGTGAATTCCTGCTCAAACGGAAGCTCGTCGACACCCGTAGCTAATTCATCGTCTGATTCCTCGGGGGTGGTTTGTGCATGCGGGTTGGGGGTAATTGGTTCTTACGATGAGAAGAAATAGTACAGATGTAATGGTGGTGGTGGGAGGGATGAGTTGAAGAATTCTGACTTTATTTTTAATTGAAGGGTGTTTTTTCAAATAAAAGGACCTAATAAATTAAAGTTTTGAAAAATGGACCCATATGAATTATGTTTTCAGTAAGATGGACTATTGAGTAAGACTATTTTTTGCCCAGACTAAGTTGAATTAATGTTTTGTAATCGGTAACTGATTGTAATTTTCTCGTACTTTTAATTTCCATGTATGAGTTGGAACAATTTAAATGAATGGGCCTCCGCAAATGCAGCATATCTTTAACATTTCTTTATCAAACACCAACTATTTTATATACTAGTTAATTTGGCACCACGCAAGGCGCGGTGCCAGTGAGCTTATAATCTGATATATATATCCAATAAAACGTCCGACATAAGTTCAACAGACAGTTCTAGAGAATAAAAAGATGGTTCATACGCATAGAACATACAAAATCGTACGTATATAAAATCAAATATGTTGGAGTAAACAAAAGTCTTCCCCAATAGTACATCATAGCAAGAGTTGGCATATGATATCCTTGTAGGGCCCAATAGACTCTCTAAACAAAAGTCATCTACGAAAGTGCAGTAGTAGATGGCATCAGATATAACAATAAAATTAAATCTCAATGAACTCCAAAAAACCAATCAAAAGTTGTTCGCAAGAGTTTTCAAAATGACGATGATTCATTTCATAATGCAGATATGTTCGGTTTCTCATAGCAGTAGCGAGCATCTCATAAGAGGAATTATAGTTTATATTCATTGTTATAGTTGCATTGTTATTTTAGGATATTGCTCTTATATTACTTGCTATGGCCTCATGATTAATTAGTCATCTGACTTTTATAATTATTTATATACTTTCTGACAAAATGAATGTAAATGTGACGTCCCAAATTATTATCAAACAAGTAACATATAATTATTATAATTTAATATTTTCTAATTTTTTTGATATAATCTCCTTGTACATGAAGGGAAAATTTGATGACAAACGTCATATCAAAGGTAACCGATAATATTCACATATTAGCAACGGGTCGTAGGTAAGCCAAAACTCAAAATGTATACAAACAAGCAAATTGACGACCTGCAATCTACCAAAAATTCATTATGCCGAATATTTTATAAAAAATTATTATTAAAGTTTGCCACAACGAAAACTTATTTTTAACTCTTTTTTTATAAATAAGTTCACATAAAAAAGTATTATTAAAGTTTGCCACGACAAAAATCTATTTTGAACTATCTTTTTTTTTTAGTTCATACTTGACAAAATCAACAAGTTTTTTTCTAAAAAAAAAAGAAAACATTTTAATTTTTAAAAATTGAGGTAAGAGGGATGCACTATTGGGTCAAGGGTTTTGATATAATCTCCTTATACATTAAGGGAATATTTGAACAAATGTAATACCATATATTAGCAATAAGTCGTTGGTAAGCAAAAAATCAAAATGTACATTAACAAGCAAAATCGACGACCTGCAATCTATCAGAAATTTATCATGCCAAAAATTTTATAAAAAAATATAAAAATAAAGAAAAACTAAAAGAAAAAGGAAATAAAAAAAACAAATAATAAAAAAAAAATATAATAATAAAAAATATATATATAACAAAAAAAAAGAAAAAAAAAAGGGAAAAATGGAGGAGTTACTGTTCATTGGAACAGTAACTCCTCCACGGCTTATATATATATATATATATATATATATATATATATATATGGTATAATTAAAAGGAGAGAGAGTTTTTATATATTAAAAAAGGAGAGAGAGAGAGAGGCCCCGCAGCATTAGTTAAATCACTCAATACAGTCCAGGTTAATTTATTTTCAATCGAGTAGTCCCCATCCCATCTATGAGGTCTTAATAATAATAATACACAATTGACTTGGCTTGGTAGCTGGCTGGATTGAAAATACGAATGAAGTTTGCACATGCAAAAGAAATCAAGAAACTACCATGGAATTCGATTCAATAGAGAAAGGTCAAAAATATCTCTACATCTGGTCGATACAACAAAAATTCTATAATACTAACCCGAAATATATATATAAAAGATCAAATATGTATAATAATAATTTTTATTATTAGAAAGTAAATACGATTATCGAATGGGAAGAATCTATCCAAAATCAATACCAAATTTTGGATTCAAACGCCGCTTAAAATCAAACCCAATCCTAAAAAGAGGCACCCAACCACATGGGGGTTAGTGCATCAGATTCCACATTCCCATTCACAACAATCCCAGAATTTTCATTAAATTTCAAAACAACCCCTAATCCACCACCAACGTAGAGTTTTAACAATAGCATTCCACCTTCCACCTTTACCTGATAATGGAGTCCAGCTTCTGAAGCTTCAACTGCTGCTTAAATTTGTTGATAAAATCATCAGCTTTTGCATCCACTTCTTCATCACCGTCGGTGTCTTTAGCGTTCCCATTCTCCCTTACAGTCACCGGCCGTCGCGCCTCGACAATGTCCTCTTCTTCAAAATGTCTAAAAGGGGATTTCAAGCTTGCCGATTTCCTAATTCTTGCCGGGAGTTTGGCAGGGATCTCGCCGGAAGCAGGTTCCGTGTCTGATTTAGTCCTGCTAACGTGACCGACTTTTAGGTGACTGTAAACTTCATCCATGTTTTGCAACTCAGTTTCTTCACCTCTCTCTTCATGGCCAGGTTTAAAATCACCCAAGTTCGAATCTTTCTGTTCAAAAATGAAATGTGTTTGCGTTTCTAGGGGATCCTGTGTATGGGCTTGTTCGAAAATGCATCCACCTTGTGACTGGGGGTTTGTTTCAACTTTTTCTAGGGGATTTTCTTGGAAAAAATAGTGGGACTGTGTTTCAAAAACTTGTGCTTGAAACTGGTTGTCGGAATCTGTGCTAGATTTGTGGTTAATAGACAAATTTTGAGGATCCTGAGATGAGAAGTGCGGGTGAAAATTGATAGATTTCAAACGCTGGAGAAGTGAGGATGATTTTGAGATTTTGGGCTGATCGTGTTCATTTTGAGATGAATTTTCTTGCAAGTTTTGATTTCCAAAAGTAGAGGTAAGAGCAATCGTACCTATCATGAGATTTAGGAGTACAAAAAGAACAGTGGGAGTGAACCAACTGTTCATGAATGCCCATATCGATGAAGGTAGTGCAGATGCAGATTCTTCAAGCATTGTCTGGGTCAAAAAAGTTTGGTTCTTTGCGAAAGATAAAGGTGTGTTCTTTGAGTGGGAATTAATGTGTTCTATGTTGAGATTAGAAGAATTTGGAATGTGGTAAAGTAAATGGGAGTGGTGGGTGGAGTTGGTGTGGTGTCCGTGTCTCTCACCCAAAAAAATTAATAATAAAGAAAGGTTTTTTTGCTTTTTGTTGTAAATTATATCAGGTGCCTCGAACATATTAATCGAAGAAGGCGTACGATAAAACATCAAATACGATAATATGACGGGCTTTGGTAAAGAAAAAATTTCACTCAAGTATATCAATATAATCAAAGGTATGTACGACGAAATAGCATTCAATGTGGAATGTGCAGTGGGGGTGACAAGTGAGTTCTCGATCACTACTGGATTGCATCAAATGTCTGCTTTGAGTCCTTTCATGTTCGCCCTAGTTATGGATGAGATAACAAAAGATACATAGACTGAATTATCTTGAAACATACATTTTGTTGATAATGTTGTGTTAATCGATGAGACAATGGCAGGGGTAAATGACAAATTGAAGTTAAGGAGAGACACGTCAAGGAGTTTTAGATAAAGTATGTCTAAACGGAATATATGGAGTGCATATTTAGTTGTCGTACCTGTGAGGGCCCGATCCTAATGTGGTGTTTAATTATAACACAATGATTAATTTATGTAAACAACGGAAGATTAATTTCAAATGTCTTGTTAAATGACCCTAACAGTTTTTCGTTTTTAAGTGATACATATATATTGATATCAAAATATATATACAATTCCAGTTAGGCCTTTCATTTGCAAATAATAAAGCAAACATTTATCAGCATTATCACATAGTCTCGAAAATATCATATCTCAAGTACAACATACACGGGGCATACCTCGGTAAATTTATTTTGTTTAAAAGTCATATACTATTACTGAGAATGAGAAACCATACATAACCTGAGCTCGCTCGTCATGGAGCTCGGTTATCTCTCGATGCGTCACCGTAAGCATCATCACCATGTCCTCCTGTAAAGCATGTCATGTCCGAATAACAAAAAACATGACAGCCCCCACAAAGTGGGTCGTACCCCAGTATGAGAAATAAATAAATCATGTCAAATGACAAAGTATCATGCAATGCATATGTAAGGCCCCGATGCTACTTAGTCCGGATTAACGATGATTAAGCGAACCCAGATAATAAAAAGTATAGACTTTGAATTAAGGTGTTCCGGACCACGATGGGTCAACCAACTAGTGGAACATGTTTTAGTGCATGAGCACATGGCACTTGGAGAGCACATGCCATTAATTAATTTAACTCATGTTTAATACATGATTTTGGACTATTAATCTTGCAAGATAATGATGTATTGACACATGGGTTTCACAATACATCAAATAAATAAAATATCATGCATTGGTGTATTGGAGCTCACGCCTAAACCCATGGATTTCAGATTTTTGTCTCAAATTTCCACCCTTTTCTCTCTCTTCATCCCCATCAAAGAAATTCTCCTCCTTCTCTCTAGGCATTTCGAAATTCCAGCCTCTTTTAGGACAAAAATCTCTTGCAATTGTTAATGCATGTTACATGCAATTAGTGATTTAGAAACCCCAAGGCAAGAGTGTTAGTTAGGTGCAAGAATTTTCAATTTTGGAGAAAGTTTGGAGGAGTTCAAGCTAGGAAGGAGCCATGGTGAAAAGGTTTTGGGTCTTCAAGGGTACGGACTTGTTCTTATCTTTATTTGGTTGAATTTTGTAGAATTTGGGTCGAAATTTAGGAGGAGACACGAAATTGTTGGTCTCATTTTGTTAAACCAGAATCTACAGAAAATGTTGTTGCATGCAGTAGGTAGCTCCGACTTTTCGATTTACCTAAATTCTGAATCTGACTTCGAACCTCAAACAAAAGTTTTAGATATATGTGTTTTCGTCCTGTGGTTAAAATTTGAGATGATTTGGACTTAAAATGAATGAGTTATGATGTTTTTACCACAAGGTTCACAATCTGGAACATGCATGTAGGCGGGTTGCACATGCAGTATGTTCTTGGTAAATCTGGGCAAAATATGCTACGATTTTGACCTTGGTGTCTGAATAAAAGTTGTAAACCCTTGAGTTATATTTCATTATAAACTGGCCTCACATGATTTGGAGTTTAGTTGTGCAAGATATGCACTTTTTCCTTGAACTGCTCACTCTGTCAAAACAGAGTGTATAAGTATTTTTAAAACTGCCATACTTTGTTTTGCATGTGCCTCTAGATGAGCGAACTAGCTTCTGGACTTCAAATATGAACTGTAGCACTTTGGGTTTTCGTGATTTGACCACTAGCCTCAAGTCATTTGGACTTCATATGAATTTAGTATGATTTTTATACAAAAATGGGTCAGGCTGGAATTTGGTAAATTGTCCTGTTTTTCCAGCAGATTGTTCTTGGCCATTTTACCTAGGCTAAATGAACGAATTTGAAGATGCGTTGAACTGATGAAATGTTCATTTTTAAGTTAGCTTTGAAAATAAATTGGACCCATGTGATTTTATTAAGTATCGGACAAGTTATGAGCCAATCTCTACGGTTGCGCAGGCTGAAATTTAGAGAATTGGTTTTGGGTCTAAGTTTGAGTTTTATTTTGATATGTTTAAGGCTAGTATGTGACATTATGTTGTATTTGGAACTGTTATGGCCAGGTTTATTAATCCTAAGATTGAGTCGAGGATCACTTGGTAATTAGCTAACGGTTTGAGGTACGTTGAAATGAGTTTTATCATGACATCTGGCAAAGACGTGTAATGATGCTAATGTATGGCCTTATATGTCATTATTTGATTTATATGACGTATTTGTCACTATATGATTCTTATATGACTATATGACATGATGAATGTTTTGGATTACGTTATATGTGAAATTACATGATTTGTATATACTTTCACATGAGATTGCATGATATATTGAGTTGCATATGTCATTTGATGCATAAATGATTCATGGGCATATCATATTGATCTATCATTCCTTTGATATCCATGATTACGACTGAGTTGACTTACTCTGAGTGTCGGGTACGACGAGCATGGCGATGACAGGCAGTATAGGTAGTAACTGTAGTCACGTGCAGGTGCGACCGGACCTAGACACGAGGGCTGGATGCAGTAACGTACATAGGATGAGTTTTCCTAGCGCAATGTACGTATACTATCACCCTCTGCTCGAGCTTTGATGATTTGATGATACCTTCCTTTGGACTTCGATTTTTGGTATCTCGATATTCGATTCCTTGTACCCATTCATACATCGCATTCATACATGGTATGCATTGCATGATACTTTGTCACTTGACATGATTTATTTATTTCTCGTACTGGGGTACTGACCCCCTTTGTGGGGGCTGTCGTGTCTTTTGTTGTTCGGACATGACAGGCTTTATAGGAGGACATAGTGACGATGCTTGCAGCGACGCATCGAGAGATACCAGAGCTCCTTGAGAGCGAGCTCAGGTTTATATTTTATGTTTTGCGTCCCAGTAGTTGTTAGAATATTTTTAATAATGTTTTGAATTACCGGGGTATGCCCCGAGTATCTGTATTTTAAGTATTCTACTACTGGTTGATTTATACTTGATATGGATGTTATGCTCAACATGTTAAATTGGAAACTGGAATTACGTATTTTCAGTATCACTATATATGTATCACCTTAAATCGAAAAAATTTTAGGGCCATTTGATAAGACCTTTGAAATAAATCTTCCGCTGTTTACGCAAATTAATCATTATGTGTTAATTAAACACCACATTAGGATCGGGCCCTCACATTATGGTATCAGAGCATATATCTGGGATATGCTCGAACTAGAGTTAGGACACTGAGAATAGACACAAATGAATTGTTTGTGCATGTGTCTAACTATGTGATTTTATATGATCTTGCCTGCTATGATTACATGTTAGATAATGAACTGTTAGACATGTAATGGATTATTAAGCAAGGATAGCGAGATGTCATATCTCTGAATATTTTAATATGCTGATTTGCATAGAATGTAGAGAATTTGAATGCTGAGTCGCATATCATCTAGAGATTTTGAATGCTGAGTTGCAGACAATCTAGAGAAATTGAGAATTTTATTTGTTAGCACTGATAGTTGCTGACCGGATGATGATGTAGAATAAGTGATGAAAACATCTCTGACTTGAGATTATATATGATGTTTTGATTTTATGATGAACAGTTAGTGTTTGGACAGGTAGCAGCGATACAGACTTTAAGAGCTATCTATTGTACCTGTAGGCACTGCAAACTGTTAATTGCATTATAACTTAGTGATATGCGTCCATTATTGGGAATTTTATTTATCACTTTGGGACTTATTCCTTGTGATTAGTGGGATGACACTAGAACTATTTAAAACGCTTTGTGTCGATTGACATCAGGAATTTAAGTCTGAAAGACCAAGGTTATATGAGTTTACGTCAAAACCTGTGTACGCCAAGATGATAATTTAGAACTTGAGAATATTGAAACTAACAATATTTCAACTGAAGAATGGAGTGTAGTTGTTGTGAGAAACAACGAGAATTGGTTTGAATGAGGACTTGGTTTAGGGGACTGTCGTGATTCAGTTCCAGTTTTTGTGTCCGAACTATGAATAAAAACTTCACTATGAACTCTTTAGATGAGACTATCTAGAGTAATGGTGTTGATGACATAGAAAACGTTAACTGTTATCGTGGAATTGAGAAATGAAAATATCTGCTTAATCTCAATAGCTATTCACTAGTGAAGAGATTAGATTTTGACTAAGGAATAAGACACCAATGTGGTGCGAAGTAATTAGAAATGGATTAAAGATTAATGAAGTGACTATCATTGGGATAATCCAAGTAGTCCTGGAAATGTTTCAGAAGTATCACTCAAATTTATCCAGCTCTAGTACTTCTAAAGGGACTATGAGGTTGTAGATTACCAAATCTTTTGAGGTCACTGTGGATGTAAATAATTACTGATCCATGTGAAAGAATAAGAAGAACTGATACAGATTGTGGCCAGTCAAAGCATGTCCGTTACGGAATAGATGCAGCCATAACAACAAATACCCTGAGCTAGGGGTAGATATCACAGTGGTTATTCTTTACGACCACTCAGTTTTAGCAGCAGTTAATTACCTGTAGACCAGAGAGTATACCTTGACAATGGGATTGAGATGTCTCCAGGATATATAACCATTTCGATTTTGGCAATGATAGAGATGCTAGTGATCACAGATACATGTTGTGTATTGGTCACACGGCACGAGTTTGATTTGAGATAAAATCATTGGTTTCATATATTGCATCGAATGTGCATTGATAATGATGATTGGGAAAATACACCAGCAGTGATAATTATACTATCCACAATTGCAACAATGAACTGCAGATTACAGTTTGTTGATAGTGTTGTGGATTTGAATTAAATGGTGTTGCCCATATATGGTTTTGATTAGTTTGTTGATAGTGTTGTGGATTTGATTTAAATGGTGTTGCCCATATATGGTTTTGATTGTATCAAGGGTGTGGACACTCTGATAAATTTTAGATATAGTAAGTTGATTTCAGGGTATAATGAATTTTCGACTGTTTTGTGGCCCCAAAATGAAATATTATAGCCACGAATAGTAAGCTAAGATACTGATAGTATCAGCTATGAAAATATTGCTGTTGCGATATTTGGAAAATGAAGGATATTTGATAATAAATAGTTAATACTCATCAGGAAGAGTCGAGGTTGACTGATATCTTAATGGTAAGAAAACTTACCAAGATTTTCCTGAAGAATTAAAACAATTTTCACTGGAGAAGGAAATCGATTTTAACTATTCGTTGATGCCAAGGAACGGATTCGATATCGAAAGTACTGTACGGAATGTCATCAGCAAAGTCGACAGATGCAGAAGAATAGTTGCAAAATCTCCTTGATACGGGTACATATGTCTGAGTATGTCATTTGAGGAAAACATCAGCATTGTCCGTGAAGAATAAAGATGATATTATGAAGATGTGTATCGACTAATTGTAGTTGAATCGGGCTATTGTCAAGAATAAAATACCCACTGCCGAAGATCGAGAAGTATTTGATCAGTTGTAAGGAACTTCGATGTATAAGAAGAATGATTTTAAATCTGGTTACCATCAGTTTGAGTCCGAAGAGAAAATATTCTCTAGGCAATTGGTCAAACCAGATATAGGAATCTTGAATTTTTGGAAATGTCGTGTGGTTTGACAAATATACCAGTAGAGTTATAAATTTGATGAACAAAATATTGCGTAACTTTTGGGCGGAATTGTAATCATATTCATCAGTGGTATACTAGTGTATACGAGATCCGGAAAGAACCACACGGAACATCTGTGATTGGTTATTCAGAAGCTTCGTGAAGCTCAAATTGTATACCAAGTTATCGAAGTGTAAATCTTGGTTGAATTGAATGTTATTTTGGGATAGGTGATACAGTTCACAAGATACTTGTTGATCCCAGTAAAGTACAAGTAGTACTAAATTGGGCTAAGACCAACCAGTGTACTCAAGATACAAAGTTTTACGAGTTTGGCCAGATATTACAGGCTTTATGGAAAGATGAACCAATTGACCAAGAAAAAAATTTGAGTTTTGTTTGGTCAGATGAATGTTAAAGCGGTTGTCATAACTAAAATGGAAGTGAACTACAGCCCCAATGTTGATTTTGATGAACTAGTCAGGGGAATATGTAGTTTGTGCAAATTGGTCAAAGATATGAGATACATTCTAATGCATCATGAGGAGATGATTGCATATGTCTTAAGATGGTTGAAGTTGAAAGAATTATGATATCTTGTTCATGAAATTGAGTTTGCAGCCATTATTTTTGCCTTGAAGATGTGGCAACGTATCTGGGTGGCGAACAATTCATAATACACTCTGATTTTTGGATTTTGAAATATCTATTATTCAATCAGAGTTGAACATGAGATAGAAGCGATGACTAGATTTATTAAAGAATTTGACTTTGGTAGTCAATATTAGTCAAGGAAAATGAAACTAGTAGCAGATGCACTGAACCGAAAAGTGCAAGGTGCAATGATAGCATAAATACATGCTTTGCAAATTGGTCGCCTCAGATTTTGATGATCGGAAAGACTCGAAAAATAGACCATACAGATATTGAGTGAAGAAATTGGTTCTGTCTCATCAACCAACTAGATTTTAGTATGCAATTTAGTGGCGGGTGGCGATTGAACAATCAGTAAATAGCATCGAATCCAACCGATTTGAAAGAAGTATTACTGCAAAAGCACATTATAGATGATATAGTGTTATTTTGGGAATGATGAGATGTATCATTCTTGATATCTTATTTCTGATGGGATGGTATAAAGAAAGAAATTTTGGAAATTTTGTGGCAAATTGTTTGACATGCAATGCCAGCAGCTCAAGATGAAAATACGAGACCTAATGGGATACTACAGAATTTGTAAGTACCACAATGAATTTCAGGAAATTTCTAGTTTTGAGTTTTATAGCTCAAATTGTTTAGATCAAACAGAGATTGTGAAACAAGTTGAGTCGGAATTGATTGACTATTCAATAGAAGATATTGATTTCATATAATATTCTATATGTCAATGAGAAAATAACATGTTTGAGATGTGGATAATGTGGTTTAGTTACAGTGAGTATTCTGTAACAACTGTATATGATTGAGATCCGAGGATAATATCATAATTCGAAAACTATTTCAGAATGTCATGGGTACTAAGTTAGCAATGAGTATTGCTTAGCATACCCCTACTGATGAATAAACTGAGATAATATCCAGACTTTGGAATCTATGTCCCGATTAATAGTGGTGATTTAGTGGGAATTGATAGAAATAACTATTCACCAGAAGAATTTTTCTATAATTTAAGTTTCAGAAAACTTTTGGGATGGCATCGGTTCAGATTTTGCAGAACCAGAATTACCGATCGCTTATGTGATGATAGAAAATTGATAAGAAATTTTGGCATAACTTAAGATTGTTGAGAAAAAATGCTAGGAACGATAAATGTTGTACGAAAACGATTGAAATTGGCTTAAAGTGAGCAGATTTGCTACACCAAAGAGAAATATATCGTTAGACTATCGAGTTGGGAATCAGGTAAATATGAAGATATTACATTTGCGATGATCAATATGATTCGTTAAGTGAGGTTTGATGTTGCTTCGATATTTTGAACCTTGTGGAATCAGAGAGAAGTTGATTCAGTGGTATATCATTGAAATGATCACAACAGTTGTCATTGATACGTGATGATTCTTATGTATATATGAATGAGATTGAGACATCTCATATGATTTAATTTATTGAGTTATAATCAGTTTTACGATTTCGAGGACGAAATCTTTTTAAGAGGGGAAGAAGTGTAAGGCCCGATGCTACTTAGTCCGGATTAACGATGATTAAGCGAACCCAGATAATAAAAAGTATAGACTTTGAATTAAGGTGTTCCGGACCACGATGGGTCAACCAACTAGTGGAACATGTTTTAGTGCATGAGCACATGGCACTTGGAGAACACATGCCATTAATTAATTTAACTCATGTTTAATACATGATTTTGGACTCTTAATCTTGCAAGATAATGATGTATTGACACATGGGTTCCACAATACATCAAATAAATAAAATATCATGCATTGGTGTATTGGAGCTCACGCCTAAACCAATGGATTTCAGATTTTTGTCTCAAATTTCCACCCTTTTCTCTCTCTTCATCCCCATCAAAGAAATTCTCCTCCTTCTCTCTAGGCATTTCGAAATTCCAGCCTCTTTTAGGACAAAAATCTCTGGCAATTTTTAATGCATGTTACATGCAATTAGTGATTTAGAAACCCCAAGGCAAGAGTGTTAGTTAGGTGCAAGAATTTTCAATTTTGGAGAAAGTTTGGAGGAGTTCAAGCTAGGAAGGAGCCATGGTGAAAAGGTTTTGGGTCTTCAAGGGTACGGACTTGTTCTTATCTTTATTTGGTTGAATTTTGTAGAATTTGGGTCGAAATTTAGGAGGAGACACGAAATTGTTGGTCTCATTTTGTTAAACCAGAATCTGCAGAAAATGTTGTTGCATGCAGTAGGTAGCTCCAACTTTTCGATACCTAAATTCCCAATCTAACTTCGAGCCTCAAACAAAAGTTTTAGATATATGTGTTTTCGTCCTGTGGTTAAAATTTGAGATGATTTGGACTTAAAATGAATGAGTTATGATGTTTTTACCACAAGGTGCACAATCTGGAACATGCATGTAGGCGGGTTGCACATGCAGTGTGTTCTTGGTAAATCTGGGCAACATATGCTACGATTTTGACCTTGGTGTCTGAATAAAAGTTGTAAACCCTTGCGTTATCTTTCATTAGAAACTGGCCTCACATGATTTGGAGTTTAGTTGTGCAAGATATGCACTTTTTCCTTGAACTGCTCACTCTGTCAAAACAGAGTGTATAAGTATTTTTAAAACTGCCATACTTTGTTTTGCATGTGCCTCTAGATGAGCGAACTAGCTTCTGGACTTCAAATATGAACTGTAGTACTTTGGGTTTTCGTGATTTGACCACTAGCCTCAAGTCATTTGGACTTCATATGAATTTAGTATGATTTTTATACAAAAATGGGTCAGGCTAGAATTTGGTAAATTGTCCTGTTTTTCCAGCAGATTGTTCTTGGCCATTTTACCTAGGCTAAATGAACGAATTTGAAGATGCGTTGAACTGATGAAATGTTCATTTTTGAGTTAGATTTGAAAATAAATTGGACCCATGTGAGTTTATTAAGTATCGGACAAGTTATGAGCCAATCTCTACGGTTGCGCAGGCTGAAATTTAGAGAATTGGTTTTGGGTCTAAGTTTGAGTTTTATTTTGATATGTTTAAGGCTAGTATGTGACATTATGTTGTATTTGGAACTGTTATGGCCAGGTTTATTAATCCTAAGATTGAGTCGAGGATCACTTGGTAATTAGCTAACGGTTTGAGGTACGTTGAAATGAGTTTTATCATGACGTCTGGCAAAGACGTGTAATGATGCTAATGTATGGCCTTATATGTCATTATTTGATTTATATGACGTATTTGTCACTATATGATTCTTATGTGACTATATGACATGATGAATGTTTTGGATTACATGATATGTGAAATTACATGATTTGTATATACTTTCACATGAGATTGCATGATATATTGAGTTGCATATGTCATTTGATGCATAAATGATTCATGGGCATATCATATTGATCTATCATTCCTTTGATATCCATGATTACGACTGAGTTGACTTACTCTGAGTGTCGGGTACGACGAGCATGGCGATGATAGGCAGTATAGGTAGTAACTGTAGTCACGTGCAGGTGCGACCGGACCTAGACACGAGGGCTGGATGCAGTAACGTACATAGGATGAGTTTTCCTAGCGCAATGTACGTATACTATCACCCTCTGCTCGAGCTTTGATGATTTGATGATACCTTCCTTTGGACTCCGATTTTTGGTATCTCGATATTCGATTCCTTGTACCCATTCATACATCGCATTCATACATGGTATGCATTGCATGATACTTTGTCACTTGACATGATTTATTTATTTCTCGTACTGGGGTACTGACCCCCTTTGTGGGGGCTGTCATGTCTTTTGTTGTTCGGACATGAGAGGCTTTATAGGAGGACATAGTGACGATGCTTGCAGCGACGCATCGAGAGATACCAGAGCTCCTTGAGAGCGAGCTCAGGTTTATATTTTATGTTTTGCGTCCCAGTAGTTGTTAGAATATTTTTAATAATGTTTTGAATTACCGGGGTATGCCCCGAGTATCTGTATTTTAAGTATTCTACTACTGGTTGATTTATACTTGATATGGATGTTATGCTCAACATGTTAAATTGGAAACTGGAATTACGTATTTTCAGTATCACTATATATGTATCACCTAAAATCGAAAATTTTTTAGGGCCATTTGATAAGACCTTTGAAATAAATCTTCCGCTGTTTACGCAAATTAATCATTATGTGTTAATTAAACACCACATTAGGATCGGGCCCTCACAGCATACCATGTATGAATGTGATGTATTAATGGGTACAAGGAATTGAATATCAAGATACCAAAATCGGAGTCCAAAGGAAAGGTATCATCAATCAATATCAAGCTCGAGCAGAGGGTGACAGCACACGCACTTTGCGTTAGGAGAATCATCCTGTGTTGTACTCGTCATCCCTCGTGTCTAGGTACGGTAGCAACTCGCGTGACTACAGTCGCTACCTACACTGTCTGTCATCGCCGTGTCCGTCATCCCCGACACTCAGAGTAAATCAACTCAATCCTCATCAGGGATATCAAGGAATGGATAGATCAATATGATATGCCCATGAATCATCTATGCATCATATGACATATGCAACTCACTATATCATGCAATCTCATGTGAAGGTATATACATATCATGTAATTTCACATATCATGTAATCCAATGCATCACATCACATCATATCATATAGTCACATAAGAATCATATAGTGACAATTAAATCATATAAATCAATTAATAACATATAAGGTCATACAGTATTATCATTACACGCATTTGTCAGACGTCATGATGCAATTCATTTCAACATACCTCAAACCGAAACTAATCTACCGAATTCTTCTCGAGTCACCCGGAGTCTATTAACCTGGTCATATAAACATTGAATCAAACCTAACTTAAAAATATGACCCTTATCGATATCCTACAATTTCATCCTGACCCATTTTTGTAGAAAAATCGCTATAATTCTACGACATCAAAACGACTTGATTCCAATGCTCGAAGTTCAGAAACTCAAAATACTACATTTCATCAATTATGGTGTCAAGCTGGTTCGACCATCTAAGTGGGGCTTGAACACTAAAACGTATCATTTAAAAATGTTTTTCTCAGCTTGAGCAGTGTTAGCAAAAATGCTATAACTTTTCGTTTCAAATCCAAATTGAGTGATTCCAGTGGCAAATTACAGCCAACTTGAAATACTACAATTCTTATTTATAGACATTTTCCAGAATTCCTAGGCAAAACAGCCCAGGAATTCGAAGAACACACTGCAGTGTAATTTCGCCCACATGCAGGGCTCAAAATGAGCACTACTAGTATAAAGTTTATAACTTCTTCAAATTAAGTCCAAATTAAGCTCTCTTTTTTTATTCAATAGAATTCAAAGGCCTACAATTTTTGTTTTGTGATGCCCGGGAATTTATGGTGTTAATCCCGGTGTGGTAATAATCCTTAAAGGATTTTAATTGGGGCAATCATGAATTAATTGCGGTTTTGGGACTCCCGGGGATTTTAAATCCGATTTTTGGAGTTGCCGTATCCAAGGGATGCGATTGTATGCTCATCGTGGTGATAACCTTGGAATTTGGTTTTTAGTGGAATGTGGGGTCCGGAGTACTTTGTACTGGGGCTGGTGATGGAATTTGAGTTGGAGAGATAATTATTGAAAACATATGATTTTTAATGAATCATGATGTAATTGTGGGGGTACTAGTATTTTGGAGCCTTGGTGCTATATATACCAAATGGACTCGGTATTCCGTAATTATACGGAATCTCTCCCCCTCTCCTCTCCCTCACGCCTCTCTCCCTCACCCCAAACCCTTCCCTCTTTTCTCTTGGAAGCAAATCGATGGGGGCTCATATTAGGAGCTCGATTTCTTGAAGAAAAGCTGGTAATCTTCTTCTCCTCACCTTTAGCTTCGATTTGATTATGGTATTGTGCTTGTTGGTCAAGTATTGGGTTGGATTTGAGATTTGGGCGTTTTGGTAAAAAATCTAAAATGTTGTTTTTAGAGTTTTTATTGAGTTTATTTGGTGTATTGAGGGTGTTGAGGAAGTTAGGGGTGTTGGTTTTGACTTTGGGTGTCAAAAACACCATGGAAGCTCGAGTTTTTCTGAAAATCGCAGGTCGCGATCGATCGCCTAGGAGCACCGATCGATCGCGACGAGCAGCTGGAAATTTGTGGAAGATAAACAGTGCGGCGATCGATCTCCAAGACATGGCGATCGATCGCGAGCTAGTTCTGCCCGGCAGTAAGGAACGGCGATCAATCGCGCGTAAATGGCGATCGATCGCGGCTTGCCGAATAGGGATATTTCACTATTTGTTTTAAAACTTGGAATTTTGGACTTGGGGTTTAAATAGCCGATTTCAGGGGCACTGTCTACATTCCAATGAGAATGCTATACTTTTAAAATGGATTGGTTGTAGCCAAAATTTAATAAAACAGAATTTTCGGTTGAGTTTTTGGCTATCTTTTAAACATATAAAATGGAATATTTTGGGTATTATGCATGCTTAGCCGGGGGGCTTTTATTTTGGTAATCGTCATGGATGGACGATAGGTTTGGAAGTTGTGAACGTGCTTGGGCACGTGATTGCATGCCTATGTTTAATTGAGAGTTATTTGCATGTTAGCATATAATTCATCGGGTCGTGGGACTCGGGCATGGTTGGACTCGAATTACGGAATTATAAGGTACGTATGACGTACAAGCATAACCCTTTATTATAATTGCAATTGTTGAGTGCATGGTACACTGCATTGTAATAAATGTATATGGAAATGCATGGTATACGGTATTAGCAATAAATGTGGTAATTGCTACAAATGGATATATATGCATTGGAAATTATATGGTGCCGCTTTTGAGCGAGCAATGGTTGGGATGTCGTCGCCTTTGAGAGAACATCGGTTATGACGCCACTGCTGTTGAGCATGCGTGAGAATGAAATGTCGCTATTGTAGAGCGCACAATGAAATAGAACTATGGAACCATAAGTTAGATACATGGAATATCAGTAATCATTGTTTAATGATCTGATATTACTGATTATGTTATCGGTATGTAGCAAATGGATTTGTTAATCAATGTAATGATTAACTGGCATTTGGGAATTTAATGATTTCAGTTATTTTGAGAACAGGGACAGTACAGGGAATCCCGGATGATGCTCAATATCTATAACTTTTGTTTGGGGCTCAAGGTCCGATTCGGACGTTAGGTAAATCAAAAATTCGGAGCTACCTACTGCATGCAACAACATTTCCAGCTGAAACTTAGGACAACATGAGTTTCACTTCTAATTTCATATCAAAACTCTAAAAATCGACCCAACAACATAAATTCCAAGCTAAATATATATATATGATGATATACCTCCAAAGCTTCCAAACACTCCCAATCCCTTGAAGCTTCTCTTGATTCCTACCCAATTCTATGCTTGCATGCAAGATTGGAGCAAGCTTTGATAGAGGAATATGGGTGAGAGTTTCGAAAATTTGGGGGAGAGAAGGGAGAGGTTTGAGGACAGAAGAGAGAGATGGAAAATCAGGTTGATGAGAATGACAACACCCATGCCATGATTTTAAAGTTGATGGCCGATGAAACCTAAGTGGGTGGTGGAATTTTTTTAAAGATTTTTGAGTCAAGGATCCACCAAGTGTCCAATATGGTGATTTGATGGTGTTTTAGGCATGGCTTGACCGAAAAATGCATGCCAAAATATATAATTTTGATGTATTTTATCTTGATTAAAAATAAGGTGTTGTGCTCCGGAACACCTTAATTCGAATTCTCAGCTTTTAATCACCCGTGTTTACTAACTCGGGGTTAATCATATTTAATTAGTATCGGGGCCTTACAGTACCTTTCGGGATTCCAGTATCGTATCACTCGGTGGTCAAGAGGTATCGATGGACAGCAAGTTTCGATACCTTAGATCCAGTTATCCAAAAGGATGGAGATATTGACAGTGACGTTAACCACAAGATTCAGACTGGCTGGTTGAAATGAAAAAACGCCATCGGAGTTCTATGCGATCGTAATATCCCGCTGAAATTGAAGGAAAAGTATTATAGAACCGTCGTTAGACCCACAATGTTATATGTGACGGAATGCTGGGTACCCAAGAAGAATCACATCCAAAAGATGAGTGTGACAGATATGCGTATCTTCATTGGATGTGAGGTAAGACTAGAAGAGATAAAATAAGGACCGAAGATATTCGAGCTGAAGTATGTGTAGCTTGTATACAAGAGAAGATGCAAGAAAGCCCTTACGTTGGCTTGGTCATGTTCGACGTAGGGCCAGCATGTCATTTGTGTGTCGAGTGAAGTTTATGGATTTCGGCCAATTCACGAGAGCGAGAGGAAGACCGAAGAAGATATGACTCGAAGTTATACGCAGAGATTTGGAGTGCAAGGGGATTACATAAGATTTGTTGACCGATAGAAGCGGACTAACGTATGTGTCTGACCCGACTTGATTATCTCTATTGTTCTTGTAGTCTAACTCAATTTATTAGGATTAAAGGTTTAGTTGTTTAAAGTTATAGGTTTATATATTGGTTTGTAATGAATTTAATCAAATTAGAGATTTCTTTTTAGAGTGTGATGGAGCTATTATTATTCTACTTCTGTGGATAGGGACTTGATTAATTCAATAACCTAACTAAAATGGGCATCAATAATCTTGGAAAAAATCCTTATTAAACCCAATATGGGGTTGTTTTTATTAAAAAAAATTATGAATCTTGATTTACAATGTGTCGAGGGGAGATTTTTGTGGAGAAATGGACAAAATATAAAATGGTGGGAGACAGTTGAATTAAAGGTTGGTGTTGGATTTTAATTAAAAGTGGTGATGATGTAGACAGGACAGCAGAGCAGAATATATATATATATATATATATATATATATATATATATATATATATATATATATATATATATAAATTAAAAGGGTGATGATGAGATCCATACGACGTCGTTATGCAGCCATCTCTACAATTTTTCTCCGTATCGAAAAGATTTTAAAAGCAATGGTTTACTATTGACTAACCAAAATGCGTCCTTCATTATTATATCAAATTAGAATGTTTAATTGTATCATATTTGACATTTTTTATTGTCAACTCACAATTATTATTTCTTCATCACATTTAATAAATCATTCCCTCTGAATTAATGTCATATATATACTCATAAGATGTTTAATCACATTATTGCCACTTCATTTCCTCGGAATCGATTAATTACTTTCATATTTTTCAAATAATGTATCATACATGTATCGTACCAGTCAAATCCTCTTCTCCATGTTAATTCACAAATTCATTCACTTCGATCGTTGAATAATATTTAGTACATGAAATTCTTTTTTTTTTTTTCGGGCAATTGGGAATTTTGATGATTGTTTGCAGGATTTGTTGCCGGTGCTTTTGAAGTGGGAATTTCAGAGGCAACATACGGTTTTACTCGGGTAAACCAAGAGGGGACCTTTTGAATTTCGATTTTTTTTACCTGAGTTTGTGGATACGTCAAAATGATTGGATTCTTAATTCTTGGTTTTGCATTTTATAATGAAGAACAAGGTCAAGAAAATGGGATTACTTGGGAGATATTTTGTCGTATGACTTGCCTAATTGCTCGATTTTTAGATTTTAGAAGGCATTTACGTTTTTTTATTAAGTCCCATTCTTTTTCTTACATTGTGAAAAGTTTTGATTTTGGTTGAATTTTCATATCCTTTGCGGAAGTAAATCTGCTTAATTGTTTGTGTTTAGAGTATTTTAGGACTGAATTTCACAGATTTGATTCCAATGAAGGTTTCTTGTGCTGTTTTCCCTTTTCATACATGAATTTCCCACTTCTCATCAGCATTCAAATTACATGAATTTATGATCACCTGGAAATGGTTTCTTGTTTACATGATTTCAGCATGAATACAGTTGATTTGATGGTGAATGTTAATTATTTTGCCGGGTGCATATTGTTTGTCGCAGTCTTTTGTGTTTGTGGCAAGTATATGACTCACACCTTTGATTTTGTTGCTGAATCATTAATGTTGCTGAAAAAATCTGGTGTCTTAATTTAGATCTTCTTGAAAAATCTTTTGTTTCTATTAGGGAATTCTCAGTTTACCCAAGTATGTGCTGTTTCCCGTGATCCGTTTATGAGGAACGAGCAAATCGCCAGATTGTGTGCCATCATACGGACTCGACAATTTCATTTCAACTCTTTTTTTCTCGGGGGTTCCGTTTATTGATTTTGATCTACCTAGGTTTCCAAAAATTAATATGCTTCTCTTAAAATCCAATTCTGAGAATTATAGGGTTCTGAACTCGTAGGGGCTAATCTGTTAGTCAAAGACAAAGGGTGAAGACTTTTTTGGCCAATAAAATCAAAGATTTTCGCAAACAAATCTTGGAAGAAAGAAATTTGCATTGATTTTTATAATGTCCGGGTTTCCCGCATTTCCATAGTCTTCGAGTTCTGAGAATTAGGGGGATCCCTAGATTTGGACCTCCTGTCCTTTTGTTTGCCACATCCACCTCCTTTATTTGATTTTCTACATCTTGAGTCTGTATGTAATACTGAAGTGGTTGATGATTCATTTGAATCTTTCCATCTGAGCACTAGATCATGAACATCGTCAAATTTCAACTTAATACTTCACGATGAGCTACTCACAACTGTGACAGTAGCATTCCAGCTTTCCGGTAGGGAAGACAAAAGTATTAATGCTCGTACTTCATCATCAAAATCAATTTTAACTGAACTCAACTGGGTTGTCAATGTGTTGAGTTCATTAAGGTGTTGAGCTACCGATCCGCCTTCTACCATCCGCAAAGTGAACAACCGCTCATCAAGTGAACTTTGTTTGAAGCTGATGGCTTCTCGTACATGCTTGAAAGAGCCGCCATGGCCTTTTCTGTTGCTATGTTGAAAGCAACGTTGCGTGACAATGTCAGTCGGATAACTCCAAGGGCTTTTCTATCTAGAAGATCACATTCTTCATCTTTCATGCCTTCTGGCTTCACACCCGAGAGAGGTTGATAAAGGTCTTTCTTGTACATATAGTCTTCTATTTGTATTTTCCAAAAGCCAAAATCCGGACCATTGAACTTTCAATATTCATTTTCCTTCATCTGCCGCCATTACTACCACTCGAACCTGAGTCCCACCGGATTGCTGTTTTGACAATTTTTGAAAATCATTGTTTATTGAAAAACACCGCTGTGGACGAATTTGGTACCGCTGACCAAATTCTACTATCCACGAAATTCACTATTCACGAAATTCAATATTCACGTGAATAGTAACTCGCCACAAAAAAATTGACAAAATTAACAATCTGGCTCTGATACCAGTTGTTGGGAAAATAACGCCATACTTCTCTTGTCAGATATGTGGGAGCAAAAAATAAATGCGGAATAAAAAACACAAGATTTACGTGGTTCGGCAAAAATAAGCCTATGTCCACGAGGCTGCTGCAAATCTTTTACTGAAGAAAATATACAAGTGTTTGCAAACACTGACAACACTCAATCTGAAAAAAACACTCAAAAAATTATACAGCAATTATTTTTCACGCGTTTAGCCAAAATAATTCTTCACGCCTTTTCTGACTTTACGAAACAAAGTTTTCTTCGGTGCAAATTTTCTTTCTTCCGAGATTTGTTTGCAAAAGTCTTTGATTTTATTGGCCAAAAAGTAGGGGAAGGCAGAAGCAAACGTTGCTTCTATAGATGATGCATTAATATGCTCTTCAGAGTGCAAGGAAGAGTCTTGGGTGTTAGACTCCGGAGCCTCATTCCATGCTACTTCGCAAAGAGAACTCTTCGAGTAATATGTCCCCGGAAACCTTGGTAAAGTCTACCTTGGTGATGAACAATCTTGCGAGATTGTTGGCAAATGTATCATAAAGATTAAGTTGAACGGGTCTGTATGGGAACTGAAGGATGTCAGACATATTTCCGATCTGAGAAAAAACTTAATCTCAGTTGGCCATGGAAGGTTATACAACGGTCTTTCACGGTGATACTTGGAATATCTCAAAAGGTGCAATGATAATTGCTCGAGGCGATAAGAGAGGCACTCTTTACATGACAGCAGGAGCACGCTTTTCTATTGCAGTTGCAGCAGACACAGAAAGTCATACTTTGTGGCAACAGAGACTTGGCCACATGAGTGATAAATGAATGAAGTTTATGCACTCAAAGGGGAAACTACCAAGTCTTCAGTCAATTGATATTGAACTAGTTCACTCTAATGTTTGGGGACCAACGACTGTCTCATCCATTAGTGGGAAACACTACTTTGTGACTTTTATTGATAATCACTCCAAAAAGTATGGGTTTACTTTTTGAAACATAAGTCAGAAGTATTTGAGGCTTTCAAGATTTGGAAAGCGATGGTTGACAATGAGACAGGGTTGAAGATAAAGATGCTAAGAACCGACAATGGTGGTGACTATAAAGACACCAGATTCAAGAAGTTCTGCTATGAGCACGGGATCAGAATGGAGAGAACTGTAAGGACCCCGCGCCCTTAACCCACTATTAGTGCATTGTCACATACGATAGTGCATAATTTCATGTCATTAGGGAAATCTTGTACATAATTTTTGACATCAATCATCTTATCATTTAATTCCCAACACAATTCATCTAGCATTAGTATACACTGTACAATGCATCAATCTCATATTCTCAATTCATTATGCAATTCCCCTTAATTAAATTGCATGCAAATAATAAATGAAAAGAGATATCTCATAACTTATACAAACCATATACACATATCTAAATGCTCACAGACGAGCATTGAACCAATAAATGAGTATCAACTCTATAAGAAGTACTGTTCATACCAACACCGATACCCAGCTCCTAGGAGCATCCTCATTCAATAGCTCGAACTCATCCCCCAAGCCAATGATGTACATGTTCTACATGTTTTAACAGAAACAGCCTCACACAGGGTGAGCATATCAATAACACAATCTCAATATCATCAATTTCACAATTCATAATTTACAGAATATAAAGTTGCGAATTCAGAAAATACTTCCTCTATATACCGTTACCATATGTAATTTTACATGTTGTTCATGTTCTCACAATAACCAAAATCATCAAATCCAAAATCAGTTAATCATTACATTGATTAACTATATTCATGCTCAAACCACACATTCCATAATCAGTTATAGCTAAATCGTTACAATCATGCTTTACAAAAATCAAGTATATCACAATCTCATCCTATCGTACACATCGCTCGCTCAACAGCGGCAGTACTCTACCTCTCGCACGCTCAACAGCGGCGGCATCATAACCAATGCTCGCTCAACAGCGACATCATATTACTCGTTACTCGCTCACAACGATATTTCCACAATTCATAACACATTCTTTAGCACAACAATTATATACCATTTATTAATCATGACAATAATATATCTAACTATGTTCGTACGTCATACGTACCTTATAGTCCGATAGCCAGAACCAATCTTTACCTTTGCCCCGAGATCCAGTGAGTTATTTGCTAAACACAGTTAATAGCTCACAATTAATTACGTGCACACAATCACATACCCAAGCACGTATTCAACCTCCATATACACCATCAAATCAGGATGATTAATCGTTTAAAAGACTAGGGCAAAACATACGTCAAAATCACAACACAAAATAATTTTTCAAAATTCAAGCATCGGCGATTGATCGCTACCTTCCAGGCGATCGATCGCCACTCAACGCATTTGGCTACTGCCCTGGGCGATCGATCGCTAAGCTTCAAGCGATCGATCGCTAGCTCACCGATCGATCGATAGGCTTCAGCGATCGATCGCTTGCACTATTCATCATCTTCAGAAATTCAACCAACGACGCGGCGATCGATCGCCTCAGCCCTAGCGATCGATCGCTCCGTCCTGTTTCAGCCAAAAATGGCGTTTTTTCAAGCAAAAACTCCCAAAATCACAAACCCAACACCCATTACTCCATAAATCCTTAACAAGAAACCCTAAATCCTCCCCAAAACACAACAACCAAAATCTACAAAAATCCATAAACTCAAACCCATCACTTTACTCAACCAAAATTCACAAAATTACTATCAAATCGAAGATAAAGTGAGAGGAAGAAGATTACCAATTTAGTTGCTCAAAAATCCTTCAAGCTCCTTCCAATTTTTGTTCAAAAATTGAAAAAGGGAAGATGGAGGGGGAAAGGAGGGAAGCGAGAGAGTGAGAGAGAAAAGGTGAGTGCAATGACTGAACACCGAGTCCACTTGGTATATATAGTACCAAGGCTCCAAAAACCCGAGTCTCAAATACTCGTACCCTAACTCATTAAATACCATCCGTGTTCAATAAATATCTCCCACTCACTATTTTCATTACCATCCTCAATCTAAAGCTCCTCAGATCCCAGATCCCACTACCAACACAAATCTAAGGTTTAACACCTCAATGAGAATAAATCTCAACCCTTGGATCCAACAACCACGATATCGAATTACAATCCTCGGGAGTCTCAACACCGTAATTATCTCATAATTAACACAATCGAAATCAATTAAGGATCATAATCACTCCAGGATTAATACAATTAATTTCTGGATGTCGAGCGTATGAACCGGGCGTCGACGGAACTAGCCAGAAGTATGCGGGTACAATCAGGCCTGCCAAAGCAGTTCTGGGCAGAAGTAGTCAACACAACAGCTTACTTGATTAACCGATGACCATCGGTACCATTGGAGCACAGAATACCAGAAGAGGTATGGAGCGGAAAAGAGGTAAACCTCTCATATCTTAATTTTTGGTTGTGTAGCATATGTGCATATCAGTGATGCACACAGAAATAAACTTGATCCCAAATTAAAAAAAATGCACTTTCATTGGTTATGGTGAATATGAGTTTGGCTACCGCTTTTGGGATAATGAAAACAAGAAGATGATCCGCAGTAGATATGTAATCTTCAATGAACGAGTGATGTATAAGGACAGGCATAACACAGTTGTCAGCGACTCAGAACAGAGTCAGCCAGTGTATGCCGAGGTGGACGATGTCCCAGAAAGTCATATGGAGCAGATAGTTGAGATTCCTCAGTTGGGGGAATCAATTGATCAAGACAGCGAGCAACAACATGATGCATCACATCCTACTGTTCCAGTTCTTGAATTGCGAAAGAGTTCTCGGCCATATGTACCTAACAGAAGGTATATGAACTATCTATTACTAACTGACGCAGGCGAGCCTGAATGCTACGAGGAAGCATGTCAGACCAAAGATGCCGGGAAGTGGGAGCTTGCCATGAAAGACGAGATGAAGTCTTTGATGTCCAATCAGACATGGGAACTTGTTGAGTTACATATGGACAAGAAGGCACTTCAGATCAAATGAGTATATCGGGTGAAGGAGTGATGGTTCCAAGAGATACAAAGCCCAACCTGTTGTCAAAGAATTCCAGCAAAAAGAAGGAGTTGACTACTCAGAAATTTCTCCAGTTGTGAAGCTCAATACTATTATGACTGTATTGAGTATTTTGCTAGTGAGTAAAACCTCAATCTTTAGCAATTGGACGTGAAGACTGTGTTTCTTCACGGAGACATTGATAAGGAGATCTATATGTTTCAACCAGAATGTTTCACAGAGAAAAGGGATGGAGAATAAGGTGTGCAAATTGAAAATGAGCTTGTATGGCCTAAAACAAGCTCCAAGGCAGTGGTACTTGAAGTTTGACGGCTTTATGCACAAGGAAGGTTTCCAGAGGTGCAACGCCGACCATTGTTGCTACTTCAAGAACTATAAGTCCAGTTATATCATTTTGCTAGTTTCTGTTCAATGATATGTTAGTAGCTGGTTCTGATATGGACGACATTAGAAACTTGAAACATCAGTTGTCAAAGAATTTGACATGAAGAACTTGGGTCCAGAAAGAAAGATACTTGGAATGCAAATCACAAGAGATAAGCAAAAATGAATTTTGCAGTTATCTCAGGCGGAGTACATCGATCGTGTTTTGCAGAGATTCAACATGGGCGACGCCAAGACAGTTAACACACATTTGGCTAGTCATTTTCGTCTATCCAAGGACCAGTGTCCTCAGACGGATGAAGAAAAAGAATCCATGGGTAAAGTTCCTTACGCTTCAGCCATTGGGAGTTTGATGTACGCGATGGTCAGTACAAGGCTAGACATTGCCCATGCAGTGAGAGTTGTTAGCAGGTTTATGTCAAATCCAGGAAAGGCTCATTGAGAAGCAGTTAAGTGGATTTTGAGGTATCTACGAGGCACTGCAAATTTGTACTTTGGAAAAGGAGAACTAAAAGTACAAGGTTACGTAGATGCAAACTATGGAGGTGATGTCGATCACCAGAGAAGCACCACAGGTTATGTATTTATTGTTGGAACTACAACTGTTAGTTGGATGTCTCAGATACAAAAGATTGTAACTTTATCCACTACAGAGGCCGAGTATGTTGCAGTGACAGAAGACAGTAAAGAGTTGATATGACTTCAAGGTTTGTTAACAGAGCTGTAATTCAACCATAAGAAAAAATATTTTAATAGTGATAGTCAGGGTGCAATACATCTGGCAAAGAATTCAGCATTCCACTCCAGAACAACATACATTGGTCTCTGTTATCACTTCATCAGGTCTCTGCTTGAGGATGATGTGCTAACATTAGAGAAAATCCAAGGTAAGTAAAAATCCAGCAGATATGTTAACAAAGGTGGTGACCATTGATAAACTGAAGTTGTGCTCAACTTCAGTTGCCTTGTTGGATTAACAGACCAGAAGAGGCTGCTGCATTGATCGAGGTGTGAAGACAGATTGAGATCAGTCTTCAAGTGGAAGATTGTTAGTTAAAGACAAAGGGTGACCCACCGAAGAAAAAATTGAAAACGAGGAAGGTTTTTTGGCCAATAAAATCAAAGACTTTTGCAAACAAATCTCGGAAGAAAGAAAATTTGCACCGAAGAAAATTTTGTTTTGTAAAGTCAGAAAAGGCGTGAAGAATTATTTTGGATAAACGCGTGAAAAATCTCTATAAATAGAGATGTAATTTCATTCAATAAGTACACCCAAAAATTGTAGAGAGAAAAATACAACACATTGCAATCAAAGTAAAATACTAGTGAGAGAAAATTGCTGCAAAATTTTCTGAGTGTTTTTTTCAGATTGAGTGTTGTCAGTGTTTGCAAACACTTGTATATTTTTCTTCAGTAAAAGATTTGCAGAAGCCTCGTGGACGTAGGCTTATTTTTGCCGAACCACGTAAATCTTGTGTTTTTTATTCCGCGTTTATTTTTTGCTCCCACATATCTGACAAGATAAAATATGACGTTATTTTCCCAACATTTTGCCCTTTCTAAGTCGCAAAAAGTTTGAAATTTTCTGTGCAATTTTTATAAGAGTCACAAGTGTGCCCCCTCCGAATTTCTGGACCTGCCCCAAATTCCATGCTGGCCATCTAAACCGTTTGCCCATCTTAAAAGTTCAATTCTCCTTATTTCATTTTTTTCCTTTGGTTTTATTAGAGTTGTTTCAACAAAAGCTTTCTCAATTCATGTCAAACACCGTATGTGGCCCTCAAGTAGAGGAGTTGGAAGGATGTCGGATCGCTGACTATGCTCTCTGTTACGACTAGAAGGAAAGGAGCTGAGGAAGAAGTGGGAGGACACAAACAAAAGATCGAGCAAAGGAAATTGGAATGATACGGTGCAACATGCAGACGTACATTCCCACTTAAATGATTTTGTAGTTTGAATATTGATGTGATCCCATATTTTCCCTATTCGGTAAAGAAAGTGCAATAGAAAAAAGTAATAGGACACCATGATTTTTTAGGTGGAAAATCCTCCAAAACAAGGGGAAAAACTACGGAACCTAAGTCCAGTATAAATCTCTACTATAAACCATAATTTTTACAATGCTCTTTTGTACAAGAAATGAGCCAAAAATGTATACAAGGAAAAAATGCATTCTCGGATTCCCTTAAGGTTGAGAGTTTCCCGGTAAGATCCTCCTTAAATGGATAGCAAAGTCCTCTTCTTAAACAATTGGGCGCTCCATTTTAGGCTTAATCTTGGCCATTAATTCCTCCCACTTAGCCACTAAATTACTCCATTAACTCCCCCCCACTTTAGCCACTAATTCTCCCTCTAATTATTCTTTTATTTATGACATGTTCTACTCAAAGCATTCCCGAGAAATCCGGGTTGACTAGCCGCTATGACCGGCTCTTATGCCACTGTTTGACCACGTGGGACGAGCAGAGTATCATCCTCTTCGGTCATTATCCTGTTCGGGCATTTTGTGTTCGGCGATGATTTTACCCGACGTGGTCTAATTTTCCTACCACATCAAATATATTGCATGTATTGTTAGATGTCGGTTGTATCGATAGTTACATAGCTTGTTGAACGAGTCACAGTTAGTTCAAATAAATGCGTTGCATGGCTAGAGTATAAATAAGGAAAGTCAAGACGTTCAATGTGATCAGAACATTTTAAATGAGAATTCTTCTTCCTCTTCAACATTCTTCTCTTCTCCCTAATCAATTCTTAGGAGACTAGCTTTCCTTGAAAAAGTTCGTCTTCGACCCTAACACTCTCATCGTTAAAATGGTAGCAATTGCTACCTGTTAGAAATGTATCAATTTATTCAACTATGCACCAGAAGCTTCTTGAGGCAGTTGGAGGAGGTTACCTTGCAACTTGTTTACTGGCTGAGAGGCAAGCATATAACCTGCTGTGCAGGTGACTTATTCCTACCTCTATATAAAGCATGAAGGCTCAAGAGGCAGGGGGATAGAGAGGCACAAATTGAGAAGAAATGTGAGAGATACACAAGAGTGATTCACGAGGCAGTAGGATAAATTCTGAGAGTTTTTTGAGAGGCTAAATCTGAGTGAATTCATGTGTTGTCTATTGTAATACATAGAAGTGGATTATGGTTGAATTCATGTATTGAAAGCCTTGTATACTCAAAGAAGAAATCAATGAAAACTCCTCCCATGGACGTATGTTTTGTCATTGATGTTCTTGCTGTTAATCTCTTGTGTGTGTGCCTATCATTTGTGTGCCTTGAAATCTACTCGAAACATGAATATCCATCGGGTTCATACTGTCAACTATTCAAGTTTATCATGTTCTGTGGGTTAAAAGTATTCTGTGATCATAATGACCAATTGGCTGCCATTTTTGTTTGTTGATCGGGAATTGCATTGATTAAATAATCATAACACTACCATTCTTACTGCAGGAGTCTGTGGTGTGGCCATTCCATTACTCGGCAAGAAACACCAGTTCCGCATGTCTGATTCAAACCTCTTTGTAGCTGCCAAAGCATTCGCCGCTGGTGTGATCCTTGCCACAGGATTTGTCCACATGTTACCAGATGCCACGTCATCGTTGACGATCCATTGTCTACCGGAAATGCCATGGTCAAAGTTTCCATTTTCTGGTTTTATCGCAATGATGGCTGCATTGACTACGTTATTAGCTGATTTTATAGGTACTCAGTACTATTACAAAACCCAATTATTACGCACTGGAACGTTAGATGTGGTTTCTGAATCGGGGATCAAACAAGTGGAACCGAGGGGCGGGATGGTAAAGTGTGTGGAGAAGAAGAAGCTGATGCTATGCACATAGTGGGAATGTATGCACTCGCTGCGTATCAGACAGTCACTCACAAGAAGAGGGAGTGTGTGAAAGGCTTGTTACAGAGCATTCACAAAGTCATTCCCACTCACATGGGATTGGGAAATGGAGAGGATGAAGCGGGGATTAGGCATATTGTTGTTTCACAGGTATGGAAGCAACCACCCCAAACGGCTATATTTATGATCTTTCTTAAAACAAATTTCGACCCTAGCAACATTCTCAGCACTAGTCATTTTAATTTCTGAGTCTCCGGCTGTCACGCGTCTTCAACTTTTTTTCAGTAATTCAGTTCATAAATTTTGTATTTCACAATTTTCTTTAGGGTGCCGATGGACTTGGGAACACGTATGAATCCGTATGATTATGATTCTTTAAGATTCTAGGACAAGAAAATGGTACTCATTTCTTGAGTTCAGACTTGATACAAACTTCCTAGCATCTGAGAAAGATTTTTTTTGTTGTTGCAGGTTTTAGAACTTGGGATTGTGTCACACTCTGTGATCATCGGTCTATCCCTTGGAGTTTCACACAGCCCGTCGATGAGCATTCTCATTCTTCCATCAGTTCTTCGAGGTCTTCGCTCTGGGAGGCTGCATTTCACAGGCTCGTTTTAGGATCCTTCACTCGGTAATAATGGCATGCTTTTTTGCCTTGACGACCCCATAGGGGATCGGGATTTCCTCTGGTTACTGAAGGAATCTTCGACTCAATATCTGCTGGAATTCTTGTGTACGTGGCTTTGATCCAAGAGTTTTCTAGATAAAGAAAGTTGTTCCCTCTAAAAACAACAAACAGAAATGTTCAACGAGAAAATGGAAGAATTTGTGTGCGGTTTTCTAAAATTATTATTAAATATTGTAAAGATTATGGAATTGAAAAAAATTCCTCCCTCTTAAGGTTTTGAATTAGTAAAAAAATCTTATCAACCATGACAACTTTACAATTTTTAGAATATCTTCTGCATAGCAAATGACAGAAAGCAACAAAACAATTTCTTTGTTTTTTAAATGAGAAAACTATAAAATTAACCGTGCAATGAAGCCTTCAAATATCTGTATTGGTTTTAAATAAAAATGAAGTCTTATGTAATCAATCCAATATTTTTCACAACTTAAAATTTTAATCAAAGCCTTATAATATCAAACAATATGGGACTTGATATCAATCAAGATTGGATTTTTCAAAGACGTTTCTGCATTTAATTAATGAAAAAGAAATAAATCATGATTAGTTGAAGAAGAGGTTTTAGTACTTACATCCATCAGATTTTGCATATGTTTTTTCAGTGGAATTGAAGATTGCAGTTTTAGATTTTCTTAAGATGTTTCTTGCATCATATGTATTTTCTCGCATATAAATCTGCCGCTGATTGTGTGGGATAGTATAGGATAGGAGATTCTTTTAAAACTACCTTATGGATTAACATGTCCAAATGCTAGGTTATCCTTCTCGTTAACTGTTTTTTTTTTAGGGTCTAACATCAAATTAACCAGCTTAATTAAGTGCAAGGTTATTGTTTGGAATACGTGTTTAGTATCCTGAAGTTAATAGTCTGATGCAGTAACTAAGAGGTGTCATCCTATTTTTTTTTTTTTTCTTTTAAAAAATTACATTTTCTCAACCTCTTTAAAATTAAATGTATTAATAAAAGTTCTATATTCGCCTCCCAAAACTAAATCAATGTTGAGTTAAAAGAAAAGAAGATGTCTGGTATTTTCAAAAAACTATATACACCCACAAAACTAATCTTAACATCTGATTAAAACAGAAAAGATAATATTGGAATTCAATTATATTTACACTGAGGCAACACAACTTCATGTATAATAATTTAAATCTTCGAAGAGAATTTGTTTTTTATTCCTCCACAAATTAATGTATACTTTTATTAAAACAAATAATTTAATTTAAACCATAACGTTAAAAGGATTATTTAATAATCCTTTTATTTTATATATACGAAATGATTTGAGTTATGGGTTGGGGTGTGTATTTTTATTTTGATAAGTAAGAGGGAGCCGTCGTGGATGCACTATATCTTTTAACTAGAGTAATGTATATTATAAAAGTTTGGGATTGAGTCAATGATTCTGGTTAAATTTAGGTTTTTAAAAATGATTTATTATTATTAAAAATAATCAAGTCTTAAAGGTGGATCACATGTATTTAATAATTTTTTTTTAAGTTAATGAACCTCACATTGTTTATTAACATTATTATTAATTACCCTATATTTTCATATAAATAAATGCTATGGCCCAGATTTCAGCCTAAGACAATATTCACCAACTCCCCTCAAGCCACCAACCAGACTGAGGAACAGTTGCCATCATTATCATTATATATACACTTAACAACCACACCTATTTGTATAGTCTTTGTTTTTTTTCAATCGATTTTTTAACTTTTGTTTTGGGAAATTACAAGTACAATATGATAGGATAATATTGTAATTGATAGAATCCTTAAGAGCATTAAGGGTATTTCAAGAATATAACATTGTAGGATAACATTTGAATTATTAAAGTCTCAGGGATATTTCGATCATGTTGTATAATGCCATACCAGTTGTAATTAGTAAAAGTCTTAGGGACATTTTAATAATTGCATGGTCATAAACAGAGAACAATTTTTCATTTATAATATATATATATTTTCATTTGTAAAATTAATCGTGGTGATACCTTCGTTCATTTCAAGTATCAAGTTTAGTAAGCTCCATTTAGAGAATTGAAATATAAAAGCATTTGATTTAAACATAATATAGAGTTTTAGTCAAAAGCCCAAAATTATATTTTTTTTGTCTGTGGGTTCTTTAAAATATTTTTTAAAACTTCTACGGTAAATTTTTAGAAAATAATTTTAAGGAAAACTTTTTGGAAAATAATTTTTCGGTAAAAGCTTTTGTATCCAAACGCAATATCCAACCTTTTATTAAAAATCTTTCCAAATTTCATTTTTAATAAATATGTTTTTTATTCTTTTAATTATCGAGCTATTCATGGATTAAATTTATATAGAATCGTATGTTATACCCTTGGTACTGGAGGCCTAGCTCCTTTTTGGACCCGAAGTTTGTTGAGCCAGGTAAGCACAGTCTTGGGAGAGCCCAGTTGCTCATCGGGTCGATACCCGTGCTAAGTGGCGCCCTCGTCCTCCGTACCCAAGTCCGGCCCAAAGGCGCGCATCACCTTGGCAGCCAAGGTGAAAGATTGTCCATTTCAACCATTAGCCGAGGTGATTTCGCCCGACCTGAGCCCAAACATTTATCTCTCATTGAGGCAATCATGAGTCATCTGGACGCCCCGAGCTGCGCCCTATCCATCATCCCTGGGTGTGGCCATCTGACATTAAAGCAATGCTACATTCATCAACTAATCAGAAGACGATCAAGTACACCAAGTATATACAGAATATGTAACCACTGTCTGTGGTCCCCTCACATGTGGCTCTCATCCCCGCCCCCCAACAACAGATATTGTCCACTAAGCCCTAGACAAGTCATTAGATTGTTCTCTATTCTCTTATAAATATGAGGTTTGTTAGTTTGAACATGGACATTTTTTATCCTGCAAATTGATTCTATTATTTTGCTACTTTCTTTCCAGTACTGACTTGATCGTCGGAGGAGTTTTGCCGAAGAACTCCTCCCCGGTTCCAGTCTAACATCTTGTTTTGCAGGATAGCTCATCCTACCTTCGAGGGTGAGCTATTGTTACTTTGAAAACACCACATATCATATTTTCAGGTAATAGTATGAGACAGTTGTGTAGCTATGTAAATAATTGTTTTTGAATATATAAGTATATATATACACATGCACATATAATTTCCGGAGTCGACTAATCATGTTACCAATTTTGAATTTAAAGTTGTTATCTTTTATTTGAACTTATAATTTTTCCACAAATAGTGAAGAATGAGTTCAACTCACTCCAATAGATTAATATCACAACACCTTTATTTCCTTTTTATAAAAGAAACATTTACAAAAAAGCACATAAAATGTAACTTAAATTCAAGATAAGGAATTGTTTTTTTATTGCCTTCCCCATTGTGCTCACGTAAGGTGAGAAATTAAGATAAGGAGAGTGTGAAAGAGAATCAGCCAAGCAAGACACCCCAAATTTAAAGGCTTGGATTTGTATATACACCGTGTAAATTCTTTTTCCAAAAATCCATTCATTTTGATCCATTGAATCTCAATCTCTCTGCTTATCATTTCCTTCCATCCATTACCAGTTGGGCAATACTTGTAAATATAAACCACAGATTGTTGCGATAATATTTTATTTTTTGTATTTAGTAGAATAGCTTAATATTTAAGTATATATAATATTTACGCACAAATCGTGTACATCCTTTATATATAATGTGTAGGGGAGTTTGTATTTTTAAAGTCTATTTACATACTCGAATGTGAGTGAGCCTCATCAATCACAAATTGTGTACATGTGAATAACTAAAATAAATATTAAAATAGTATTTAAAACAGAAACAGTGAATTCACAAAAAGGTTGGTTTTTTTTTTAACCAAAAATATTGGCTGTGACAAACACTAGATTTAAACCACATCAGGAAAACCCTTTTCCCTTTAATCAAGTTTGTGTAGAGTCTTCAATAGCCTTTTATTCATCTAACACCACTCGCTATTACAAATATGCAACTTGGGTTCGAGTCTACTATCTCCCCTCTTAATTGTAGTTGTAATAGTACTTTTAAAAAAAGAAATTGATATGGACACACGGACATAGTTCAGTGACAAAGTTCACCCTCCCACTTGAAAGTTTTCGAGTTCGACTCTTGTAAATCACATTTCGTTCCCTTCGATAAAAAAAAATAAATAAAAAGTTGGTGTCGAGTCACCTATTCACCATCAACCACCAAATCTTGAAATTGTGGAAGCATTAATTTTTATTTTTGAAAAATAAGCAATTACATTAATTTTCTAATTAAAATTCTGCTATATGTGCATGCATATACATATATACTTATACAAAACAAGTGCTGAGAACCTCAGCGACCCATTATCAGATCCGCACTCTGAGATCATTAATATAAATAAGATACATTTTCGTATAGTAAGAGAGAGAGTCCAGAACAAGAACACAGCTCAAACTCTTTTCTCTCTATCTTCTTCCCTTCATCCCTTGTTGGGGTGTTGCATTCCTTTTTCCATTTAAGAAACCTGCATAAAAAATGGAGCGCGCTCGTAAACTGGCGAACAAGGCCATTCTCAAACGCCTGGTTTCAGAATCCAAGCATCCACGCGGTGGTGGATCAACCAGCGCAGCATCAATGTACAAATCCTCCAGGTACGTCTCCTCGTTATCTCCGAGCGGTGTACCAGGTAGCAGCAATGTTTTTAAGGTTTCTAATTCGAATCCAAGGAGTTTGGTGCATTACACGAGCACCCGATCCATTTCTTTGGAGGCCCTGAAACCGAGCGACACCTTTCCCCGCCGCCATAACTCGGCCACGCCAGAGGAACAATCCAAAATGGCTGAATCTGTGGGGTTCAATAGCCTTGATTCACTAATTGATGCAACTGTGCCTAAATCTATTCGTATTGATAAGATGACCTTGCCTATTTTTGATAAGGGCTTGACAGAGGCACAGATGCTTGAACATATGAAAGATTTGGCATCTAAAAACAAGATTTTTAAGTCATATATTGGAATGGGATATTATAATACTTATGTTCCCCCCGTAATCATGAGGAATATAATGGAGAATCCAGGGTGGTATACTCAGTATACGCCTTATCAGGCTGAGATTGCACAAGGAAGGCTCGAATCCTTGTTAAATTTCAGACAATGGTCACAGATCTCACCGCTCTTCCCATGTCGAATGCTTCCTTGCTTGATGAGGGGACTGCGGCTGCTGAAGCTATGGCTATGTGTAACAATATTCAGAAGGGGAAGAAGAAGACTTTTATCATCGCTAGTAATTGTCACCCACAGACTATTGATGTGTGCAAGACTAGAGCTGATGGATTTGATCTTAAGGTTGTTGTTTCGGATGTTAACGAGATTGATTATAAGTCGGGGCACGTTTGCGGGGTGTTGGTTCAGTATCCGGGGACCGAAGGTGAGGTTTTGGACTATGGAGAGTTCATTAAGAATGCTCATGCCAATGGGGTTAAGGTTGTCATGGCCTCTGATTTACTGGCTTTGACACTGTTGAAGCCACCGGGCGAGTTCGGTGCGGATATTGTGGTTGGCTCGGCTCAAAGATTTGGTGTGCCGATGGGTTATGGAGGCCCACATGCTGCTTTCTTGGCTACTTCCCAAGAGTATAAAAGGATGATGCCCGGAAGAATTATCGGGGTTAGTGTTGATTCTTCGGGAAAGCCTGCACTTCGTATGGCTATGCAGACGAGGGAGCAGCATATTCGTCGTGACAAGGCTACGAGCAACATTTGCACTGCTCAGGTGTGTGATCTTCGTATGTCTTGTTTTTGTTTTTTCAAGATTTCTCTGTATATAATATGTTTCATACCCTGGCCCTAAGATTCATGCAAAGATGTGTTTTGAACACAGCCAGTGTTTCGACTTCACCGAAATTGCTTCTAAATGCAAAAGTGAGAGATAATAGGAGCAAACAACACTACTCCAGCTTCTAGATGGATTGAGTTGATCTATATCTAATTCCTTTTCCATTATGTAGGCGTTACTTGCAAACATGGCTGCTATGTATGCTGTTTATCATGGACCAGAAGGCCTTAAAATTATATCCCAAAGGGTCCATGGACTGGCTGCAACGTTTGCTACTGGATTGAAAAAGCTTGGGACTGTAGAAGTCAAGAGCCTTCCCTTCTTCGACACTGTGAAGGTCAAAGCTGCAGACTCAAAGGCCATTGCCGATGCTGCTTACAAGAGTGAAATGAACTTCCGTATGGTGGACGAGAATACTGTAAGCACGCAGTTAATCTTTGTGTATCTTTATCTTGAAGTATAATTAGTTCCTAATAATCTTCCCATTTATGACTCAGATCACCGTTTCATTTGACGAAACAACTACCTTAGAAGATGTGGACAAGCTGTTTGAAGTATTTTCCGGTGGGAAGCCTGTAAGTCTGATGCTTGTTTCTTTCTACTAGGGTTAAAGCTTTTGTTTAGTACATAAGGTTGATAATCATGTTTAACAGGTGACATTTACTGCTGAGTCTCTTGCACCGGAGGTTCAAAATCTGATTCCTTCGGGGCTAGTGAGGGAGAGCCCATACCTGACTCACTCTATATTCAACTCGTAAGGCCAAATTAAATAAAAGGTCGATCACGTCGATCATCATTTGTAAAGGACAATCTAACGTCTACATTGCATTTGTAGGTACCATACAGAACATGAGCTTCTAAGGTATCTTCATAAGCTTCAATCAAAGGATCTGTCGTTGTGCCACAGCATGATTCCATTGGGATCCTGTACGATGAAGCTGAATGCAACGACAGAGATGATGCCAGTGACATGGCCTGCATTTGCAGATCTTCATCCTTTTGCCCCAGTCGAGCAGTCCAAGGGCTACCAAGTTAGTATAAACTATTTTAATTATGGCTTCCCTCTTATCTTTGTAAGTAGAATTTCACACGCCACTTTTATGTTAGAATAATAAACCACAATATTCTTCTTTTACAGGAAATGTTCAAAAATTTGGGCGAAATGCTTTGCACAATTACTGGGTTTGATTCCTTCTCTCTGCAACCCAATGCCGGTGCTTCTGGAGAGTATGCTGGGCTTATGGTCATCCGGGCATATCACATGGTATTTTTGGCTATCTCCGTGAGATATTAGAAATGTAACTATAGTTGTACAATGTCGATCTTGGGCTTTCATTTGCAGAACTCACTTTTGATATCAGTGACTTCTTTAACATTCTTGTTAACTTCTAATATAGTCGAGAGGGGACCACCACCGAAACGTGTGTATCATCCCAGTGTCAGCACATGGAACAAACCCTGCAAGTGCTGCGATGTGTGGGATGAAAATCGTTGCAGTTGGAACCGATGCAAAGGGAAATATTAACATTGAAGAGTTACGGAAAGCTGCAGAAGCAAATAAAGAGAACTTAGCTGCTCTTATGGTGTTGATAACCATCAATCTCACAGTTCTCTAAATGTGCTTCTTTGTCATTTTCGTATGGCAAGTGTTAATGCATGTTCTTCCTGAATTCAGGTTACGTATCCTTCAACTCATGGAGTTTATGAGGAAGGCATCGATGAAATATGCAAAATAATTCACAACAATGGTGGACAGGTTTACATGGATGGAGCTAACATGAACGCTCAGGTACTGTAAGCCTTATGTTCTTCTGCGCCGATACGCCATACTTCAGATGTTAGCACAGACGATTGTTTGGTTTATCATTAAACCTCTTAACGTATTTGCCAAAAAAAGATGGTGTGCATTCAATCCTTTTTGTGCTTAAACAGGTTGGTTTGACAAGCCCGGGATTATTGGTGCCGATGTTTGCCATCTCAATCTCCATAAAACATTCTGTATTCCCCATGGTGGAGGTGGACCTGGTATGGGGCCAATCGGGGTGAAGCAGCACCTGGCACCATTTTCTACCATCACATCCTGTGGTAAGCAAAAATTCATTAGGATCAGTATCTGTCATTATGACGGGATTTTTTCTAAATAGTGTGTGACTTTTCTTGAAGTACTTTGTTTTTGCATCCAAAACATAAACCACCCATTGGTCCCACCTCAGCCCACTGTTTCAGTTTCCCCTATCACTCGTAAGTTGACACTAAATTCTTTAAAATGATAAATGCAGATACCCACAGGAGGTATACCAGCACCGGCTCAATCACAGCCCCTTGGTACTATTTCTGCTGCACCTGGGGCTCTGCTCTCATTTTACCTATATCATACAACTTATATTTCCATGATGGGATCAAGGGGTTAACTGATGCATCTAAGATAGCTATCTTGAATGCAAACTACATGGCAAAACGGTTGGAGGTCTCTGGTTCTTGAACCTTTTCTCTAGTGAATATTGGCCTTAAATATATCTCTTACTAACATTAAATTCCTTTTTGGCCAACAGAATCATTACCCCATTCTTTTCCGGGGCACCAATGGGACAGTCGCCCATGAGTTCATCGTAGATTTGAGAGGATTTAAGGTGATTCTACCTCATCTTCATAAAGCTTCTCTTTAATTTCTTATTGAAAGTGGCACTTTTTTGCCGTAGAATACTGCTGGAATCGAGCCTGAAGACGTTGCAAAACGTCTTATGGACTATGGATTTCATGGACCGACAATGTCATGGCCAGTTCCTGGTACCCTCATGATTGAACCTACAGAAAGTGAAAGCAAGGTGAAGCAAAAGTTGTTTTGTATCATTGTTGTGCAAGGATCATCTTTCACATTTGGGATTCTGAATTTCCTTCTATTTACAGGCGGAGCTTGACAGGTTCTGTGATGCTCTTATCTCTATCAGAGAAGAAATTTCACTGATTGAGAAAGGGAAAGCTGACATCCACAACAATGTTCTCAAGGTATTGTTGCACTAAGGATTCTTCTTTTATTAAAAGAAAGGGATCCATTTTATATATAAATGCATCTTGATTTTTTTGCCGGTACTGGTTTTTAATGGTATACGTTGTTCCAGTGGGCTCCTCATCCACCATCACTGCTCATGGCCGACTCCTGGACTAAACCTTATTCACGTGAATACGCAGCTTACCCTGCTGCATGGCTCAAAACTGCGAAGTTTTGGCCAACTACAGGTGCGTCCAGAAGCTATTGGTCTTTTCTGATTCCATTTATTAGATTTTCTTTTCTTTTCTTTTCTTTTCTTTTTTTTTGGGCAACTTCTGAATAAAAAGGAGAGAATAAAGAGAGAAAATGCAATATTAAACAAATATGAAGTTCGGTCCTAAGGACTACATCCATTGTCAGATGCCTAAAAGTTTTTTAATTCTCGCTTAGATTTTCAAATGCATTCAACAAGCTTTATGTAGGTGGAGAACATTATGAGAACACAAGCTCTTGATAACCCCTTGATAGACCTATCATGAACATGATAATATAAACTCTGATTTAAAATCTGTGATACAGTATTTTGTGATATCCCATCCACGTATCTCCTCACGGATAATGGACTTTGTGTATCCTGGGGCATGGCAGTTGTTTCTAAGATAATTGAGTTCTACCACTGAATAATGCAAGAATTGCATTGTATTTCTTTATGACAATTTTGTTTTGCATCACAGGACGTGTGGACAATGTATACGGTGATCGCAACCTTATCTGCACTCTCCTTCCGGTATCACAGATGGCTGAAGAAGCGGCTGCAGCCACTGCATGAGAGTATCGAAGAATTCTTGTATTCCACTTCTCTGCCTTCTTGTTGTACATAACAAGTTTAAAATACTTACTGTTACATTCAAATATCAGTAATACAATTGTTGCTGGTAGCAACTTTCTTTTGTTATAATTAGTTACCACTTATTTCTTATCCCCCCTCTCTTTAGTTTTTAACATAACAAGGGGTTAGTTTTGACATTTTGAGTCTACTGTTCAATCTATAAAACTAAACTAAGGCAATATATTACCATGTAGTGGCTCTGTGCTCTACTTAGAGCGAATTTCACAAAATTGTCTCGATTTTTTTGGAAATTTCATCCCAGCAGATAAAAAGGACGTGTATTTAGTAATTTGTTTCTTGATTGATACAAACAAATATATTGTAGTGTAATGATGTTTCACCGTTGTACTGAAAAACATCATGCACACTCTGTCCTTCCTAAGAGATATAAAAGACGTTGAATCAAATCCAATCTAAACCTGGTGATTTGTGATAAGGAATAAACTGGTAAAGTGTGTAGTTAAATCAGAGTCACGAGAGGGCTTTAGCAGATATATAAAATTAATAAGAATCATTCTTCAAAGTTCAAATCATAAGATTGATTTGGAAATGAAAGGAAAAAACAAGAGAAAAATCTAATCAGCAGAATATCCCAAAAAACACTGAAGGCCTTGGAGTTGGAGTTGGAGTTGGAGTTGGTGGAGTTGGAGAGGGAAAGATGGGGAGGTGATTCATGTCCTAAGTTCGTTACCTGCATACCTAACCAACCCTTATGCTACATACTTTGGGGCCTTCCGAATTTAAAGCTACTTGATGTAAGAATCTATCGGCAGGTTGTTCTGGTTTTCAATATCGGAAAGCTTGACATGCATGGTTAGCTTGTATCAATTAATGAACAAATCCCTTTCAAGGAGTTTATTTTGTCATAATGCTTAGGATAAGATGTTAATAATTGAGTTAGTTGTTCTGGTTTTCAATATCGGAAAGCTTGACATGCATGGTTTTTTTCAACATCGGAAAGCTTGACAGGCAGTATTGGAACAGTAGCTGGAGTCCAACCAAAGAAAAATGAAACAAAAGAGGAAAAGTAAGTACTTGTATCAATTAAATAGGAAAACTATCCTTGACATCTTCACATGCTATCCATTTCTCTGTAGACTTTTTTTTTTTTCTGGTACAACCATAGACCCTTCAAACTTCATCGTGTTTTCAAGTTGGATAATGACAATGGAGCCGAAGAGACCCCAAATTGATTGATAGAATTGTAATTGTAAAACTTCTGCTTCTTCTGTTATCTTGATTGTGTAATTATTTTCCTCTCTGATTTTCTATTTGGCATCTCTTATAGTAAAATTGGATGGAATTAATAAAAATTAACCATATAAAGGGATTTTATAGGATATTATGAGTGCTTAATAAATTTAATTTTGATAGAAGTTAGACATGAGATGCAGTTACCTGTCTGATATGACAGTATCATTCTCTTGATTTTTTTTTTTCCAGATTATTGACTTGAAGATTTTTAGGCTCATATCAGATCTGGTTGTTGTCATTGTATCTGCAACTTGTGGTGGAATTGATTTTGCATGTGCAGGACAACCGGTCTGAACATATTCTCAGTGTTTTGTTTGTATATGTTTGAAAAGGAAAGTCGATCCTAGTTATGTTCTTTTGTGTGATATGATCAACCATTCAACTGATAATATGATTAATAGGTTTGCACTATATTCAGAGGCGAACGAACATAATGTGCTGGGGCAGTTGAGAATATGGACTATTTCCCCTTAGACTTCTCCTCGTCTGCGGTTACCTAATATGGACTATTTTGAGAATAGATGGGGCATTATGGATTGGGTGGTTCAGGACTAGACGGATAGATTTCACAAGTGCTCTTGTTTATTTAAGCTTTTTTGGGTGGAGACCTTTTTAAGTTATTTTGAGTGCTCATTTGGTGGATATGATATGAATCCAGTGTGAAATTTGAATGCATGTAGTAGCAGACTCTATTCAGCCAACTTATATATGCTGGCTTTGTTTTAGTTGACTTTTTCAAATGATGCTTGGTCGGGTTCATTTCGATTTGCTTAAATATCTAATAACAATTTATAGGAATGTGGGAAAGATAATTTTTGGGTTGGTGTTTGAATATGAACTGCGGAAGTTGGTGCGGTGATTAAGGATGAGATGGTGGTGTGATGTTGAAATAATATGATAATAATAATTGATCAGAGAAAAATAGATTTCTTTCTTCTTCGTCGTCTTTTTTAACTATGAAAGTTCCGCATTGCAAGTCCTTTATTTGATTTTGTTCTCTTGCGTATAATAATATAATAAAAGATCATAGGTGATGTGATATCGACGACAGCAACAATAATTAATCCTTTAATTTCAATGAATTGTAGTAGACTACATGAATAATAGAGATAATCAAGTCGGATCGAACATGTGTGTTAGTGTTCTCCAAGAGCTTCTGTTCAGAATATCATATTCAATCATCTTAAACTCCAAGTCTTTGTGTATAACTTCGAGCAATGTCTTCTTTGGTCGTTCTCTCGTTCTAGTGAAATTGCCGAAATTCATGGACTCCACTCGACGCACAGATGTATTGCGGAGTCTATATCGTACGTGACCAAACCAATTAAACGACTTTCTTGCATCTTCCCTTTTACACAAGATACACCTACTTCAGCTCGAATATCTTGTTCATTGTTTATCATTCTACTCTTATCTTATATCCAACGAAGCATACACATCTATACAAACTCATCTTTGGATGTGATTCATTTTTGGTGTTCAGTATTCCGTCACATACAATATTGTAGGTCTAATGACGGTTCTATAAAAAATTCATTTAATTTCAACTGGATATTACGATCGCATAGATCTCCGGTGGCATTAATTTAACAATTAGTTTATATCTTCTTCCTTATGCAATTTCTCTTCCTAACTTGATTCTTTGGACTCTCCAAGTTGCTACCTATCATAGTGCCTATAATTTGTGTTATCCTTTTAAAAACTTATTTTCATATCCTCTTTTTTAATTCATAAATTTAATTTTCTTCTTTTTTTAAACAATACACTGATATTGTATAATGTATTATTATAAATAAAAACAAAATCAACCATGCGCTTGAATTTTGGTTGGGTGGAGTCCACAATGTG